>PVHY01002287.1:0-130760 GCA_004024945.1 Uropsilus gracilis | reverse complement strand
AGTTGCGACTCCAGCCCCGAGCAGCCCGTGAGGGCGCGTGCGCGCGGCCGCGCCGCCGGCTGGGGCGACGCTCCCTCCGTCTGTTGTCCTTTTTTTCTGACTATTCTCTTATTTGTTGGAGTGCATTTAACATGTTATTGTTGGAATCTTTGTCTGAGATACACATCGTTTCTTCACTGTTTTCCAGAGATTGTCTTTTCTTTGGTGGTGATGGATTATTGCCTGTAGGGCTTGCTTGCATGTCTACAGTTTTCCTCCTTACTGTGTTTTGCTTTCTGACTTGTTCCACATATTGAGAAACCATAGATTTGGTGTTGGTCGGCATGCTGATAGTAATGTGATCTGTAGTTTAGTTTAGTCATTTGCACTGGCACCGGTGCCACTGACTTCCGGCGTCTCACCTGGGTGGGGAAGGTTGAGCGGGTTCCCTCAGGAACCTGGCTGACGGGAACAGCTCTCCAGGTCTGCGGCAGCAGCAACGCAAGGAGGGGACTCTCCCAGAGGCCTGGTTGCTGGTGCCAGTGACTTCCAGCGTCTCTGATGTTTGTTCAACTGTTACAAAGTATACAAACCACTGTTAACTCACAGATCATGCAAAACAGGTTACAATCTGGGTTTGTTCTGGTGGCTGCAATTTTTGGTCACCCCAGATTAGTGTTTCAGAAGACATGGGAGAAATGTTCCACTACATTTATTTGACAATTCATAAAATAGTTTCACACATAGGATTTCATTTCATGTCTAGAGCAACTCTACAAAGTGTCTATCATCATCTTCCCACTTTACAGATGAAAAGTCTGAGGCTCACAGATGCCCAAGACACATTGGAATTATCAGTGGATCTCTACCCCTAGATGTTCTGATTTCCTTAGTTCCAACTTAGGGCTCACGTGCCACAACTGGCTTTGTTTCACCTTTCCCAGGGGCCATTTGGCAAAGTCTAGAAACATTTTTGGTTGTAAAGGCTAACGTGGAGGTGAACTAGAGTAGAGTAGAGTCCTGTGATGCTTCTAAACATCCTGCAATGCACAGGAAAGCCCTGCACAAGAAAGAATTATCTGACCAAAATGTAACTCATGCTCAGAGCTGGTCTAAAACTCAAGCGTTGATAGATATAAAAGTTCCTCAAGCGGGTTCTGAGGTGATAGCTTGTGTCTTTCCTCTGTCCATGGCATATTAAGTATGAAGGCTCAGTGATACTTGGTCATTCATATTGACACAAAATTATGAATTTTAAAGACAATATGATTCTAGCTCTTCATTGAATAACTTTTTAAATCTTGAACAGCTAATAATACATTAAATACATGGGTTTTAGGTCCTCCTCACTTCATGTAGTGCTATTGTGGACTGAAGGCTTAAGAAGTCTCTCCTTCATCACAGGGATGTTTGCATGAAACAGAGCTTATGTATTTACTTGAAGAACTCCTGCTCTGAAACACTTGGGAATCTGATAGGAAAGACTGAAAGCTTTCCAGAAGGGTAGAGCTAATTGGTACTTTGAAAGAAGAATGCACATGTGTGGCCTGAGAGGTATGAATGTGTAGAAGGAAAATGTAGAAAACATAATTTCTTCTAGTTCAGGCTAATAAGGTGGCATGGGCCTTAGGGAATATTAGTGGGAGTTGATTAGGGCATGTAGAAAGCACTCAAGAGAGATACTGGAGAGACTTATAATGCAGAAATTCAAAAACAATGAAATAGGGAGAAAGACAACACGTGGGTCAGTGTTTCTTACAGTGTGGTCCTTGGATCACTTACAAAAGAATTATCTAGGCTATTTGTCTAAAATCTTGATTTTTCAGATCCCACCAAAACCTTTTAAATGAAGACTGTCGAGGGGCCATGGAAACCGCATGTTTCTCAGGCTGTCCAAGTGTTTGTGAGGTGTGCTGTAGTTCGAGAAGCACTGGTGCAGGAGAATTTTAGCTCTAAGTGGAGGATGATCAATATGAGTGTAACCTGAAATAAAAATGTCTTTTGCCTTAGGAAAGAACATCTTCTTGGGAAGTTACGTGTTAACACAATTTTCTAAATTTATATTTATTATAATTGTAATAGTGGGGGACATTATTATGCCAAAGAAGCCATAGGTTTGAACTATTATAGAATGAATATTCACACTGAACTGATATTTTTAAATGTTTGGGGGATTACCTATCCTAATCAATACTAATGAACTTGAAAGCAAAATGTAGGCTTTTAAAAATATTAACTTTATACTTATTTCTGTATTCCTTTAGCATTTTTGCCCTTCACAAAAAACCATTTTGTGTTGATTTTAAGCTTAGAAAATAGAGTAAATTAGACTTAATTAATTTTGACAACCATGATACCATGCTTGTTATGATTATATAAATGAGATTTTTGTGACTTCCATATCTGTTACATCTCGTATTCAAGCAAAGATCTCATATTGGAGCAGAAATATGTTGATTAGATGAATGACATTAAGTACAAAATTGTATTGTGCTGGGTGCATTTGAATTTTACACAAAGAACAGACTCAGAGTCTGATTATCTTAGTCTCTGATTGCTTTGTCATTCACAGTTTTGATAAATGGTTTAATCATTTAATGAATTGATAATTTGCTATTGAGTCAACAAAAAATCAAATTATAAACCTTACTTCCGAAAACTGAAGACTAGTTGAATTCTCATCCATTGCATTACTTAATAGTGTGTGTGTATACACACACACACAAACACATATACACTCATATATATATATATGAGTTTTATTTATTTATTTTTTTACTGTGCTTAATCACTTCCACTTGAATTGGTGAGACCCTCTCAAGCTTTCTGGAGTGATTTTCATTTTGACAGGATGATTATAATAGATGGCACATTGAGAATGACAGCAACTCCAATAGAGGAGAACTATGCTTTATGGTATGGGAATATAAAGTCCCTATTTAGAAAATCAAATCGGTGGATAAAGAAAATGTGTTCTCAGCTTGTTTCCAAATTATCTATTGAATGGTGCCAATGTCAGTCTGCAGTGTTTTCGGTGTAAAGGAATCCAGAAGAGTACAGAATCTCAGAGTTGAAGATTTTCAGAACTGGAAGGAACTTAAGATTTCTCAATCTCAAATGTCTGAAAGCAACATGCAATAAACATACATGAGTGACTGTAATGTAAGAGGGGCTCCTTTCCCCTCTTGCCTGTGGAAATGTGTTTCCAGCTATTCTGATTTTTTTCAAGGGATGCCACAACTTAGCTTTCCCTTTTCATCCTCTTGCTGAGTAGCTACCAAAACCTGGCCTCACTTCTCTCCACCAAAGCTAACTGGACCAGGGAATTAAGGGGCACTGCCCTTTCATAGGTGGGCAGCCCATTCCTGTGGCCCAGACTTAACATTAACAGGGGTATGTTGTTTCCTTAGGAGGCCTGACTCACAGCACAAAGGAAATTTACCCGTTGGTAGCAGAGCAGAAATAAGTAGACACAGGAACTAGAGCCAGGTCATGCTGAGTGGGGAGCAGTTGGCACAAGTTCCTGTAGTTCTACTAGTGAGATCTTCGAATGGCTTAGAATCTAGACCCACTCACCATCTGGGTCCCTATTCTAGGTAATATGCTCTATTTTAACCTTGAGTTAAACTCCAGGGAAATGGACCTTCTACGTTCAGAAAAATATATGTGTAGG
This sequence comes from Uropsilus gracilis, assembly GCA_004024945.1. NCBI lineage: Eukaryota > Metazoa > Chordata > Mammalia > Eulipotyphla > Talpidae > Uropsilus > Uropsilus gracilis. The sequence goes on along the minus strand of PVHY01002287.1, from coordinate 127,108 downwards.
GTAGGATTGGGTTAATTGGGGATATTTATATTCACCTTCCAGAGAAGTTGTAAGAATTAAATGAGAATAAATCGAAGTGCTCAACACACAGTAAGCACTTCATTCTACTTCTTGTCTGCCTTCATCTCTGCTATTCTATACCAGAGTATTTACACCTAGTATGTGTCACAGCCAAGGGTAGAATGTCCGGGTCTCTGATTCAGGCTGAAGATGGATAGTTTTTTCTTATATATTATCTAGCTGAAACCTGAAATACACTATTCTACAAGCTTATCATTTTGTATTATTTTATTTTTTATTGAGGTACCATTGGTTTATAACACTATATGATTTAGGGGAGTAAGTTTACACCTCTACAGATGTGTGTTACTACACCACTCCTACAAATAAAGCACCAATAATCCTCCTCCAGAGCTCATTGTGCCCCTTCCCTTCTACACCAACCCCCAACCTTCTTCTCTGGTAACCTCAGTTCCACATAGACTCATGTCTTGAGGGAATCTGGTCAAAGACCCTGGCTGCCTCTAATTGTCAAATCCAGTATAATAAACAGAAACCCCTCTAGGTGTTTTCAGCAGAAAGGGATTTATTTTTTTTACTCTTTTATTAATTACACGCACATCATCTTGATCTCTTTGCTCCTTTTTTAGCTCATCCTGCCCCTGATTTCACCCTTCTCTTCCCTTGCTGTATGTCTTAGTTCTATTGTCAGCTTGTTAGTTTGAACTTTTAGAAGGGGGTTTAAAAAGGGCATTTAATATTTAAAATATCTTTAGAAGACTTGGAAAAGTAGACTCTAGGCTGGGCTAAAGGAATAACTTTGAGAATGGATGCACCAGTTGACTACTACCTCTGATATAACCACTGGGAAGCGTAAGTGGTTTTGGCCCAGAAATGGAAGCTGGAGCCAGGAATTACCTCTGCCACTGATGTTCTGCTTTTAGACACCCAGGAAACTGTAGACTAGGTGCTACTGCATGGACAAAGAACAGTTTTCTATCTACATGACCTTGACTGCCAGAGTAAGGGTGCCCAGAAGATCAGGAAATATTGCCTGGGCTTCACTTGGGTATTCCAGGTCTCACATAGGTGCATAGGTTTAGAGAAGCTACTTCAACCCCAGAACTTTAGCCCTAAGAATCTGTGAAATGTTGTTCTCCATTTTCCAGTCTTTGCAGCATCGAGGGAACTCTAGATGAAAGAGGGGAAAATAAATGAGCGAACAAGCCGCGATATCTGTAACACTGTGCTGCCATATTAGCCAGAGAAGGTGCTCAGGACCCACTAGAACTAGGCCTGCTCATTGGTAGCATCAAAATTCTAAATTATTGTAAAAGAATTATGTCACTAAGTTTAATAAAAATGTACATTTGTGAATTTTTGCCTATATTCACCTATTCCCCAGATCTCAATTAGGAGCAGACTAAGGTCTTTTTCATTTTTGTGCAAGGTGGGAAGGAATAGAGAAGGTTAGGAATGATTAACTTGTGATCATCTGGGACTGTCTCAGTTCAGTATAAGTTCTCCTGGGTGTAATAAGTTTAACTGGTCTTTAACTGTGTTTCTAGAGAAAGAGTAGAGACCAATTGAAAAATGACTTTTCCTTAAGTTTATATTACTATGACCTTGCGTGTTATGTGATTAAGGTTTTTGAACCTCAAAGAGCTTTTAAAACACTGCTCTATATTTGTTTCTTGGTTTATTTTGTTTGTAGAAATGTTTGGTATACTTGGGTTTGAGAGAACACCATTAGTGATGTGGGTGGGGAGTTAGGCGACAAGATAAAGGGGCTGTTGCCTCAGAACTGGGTGGAATAAACAGCTTTCCCCCCCACAGCCCCTCAAACTCCTACTGATAGCCTTTATTGGTCCAACCCAAGAAGAAGCCAGAGGTAAGGGAGTCCATTGATCAAGTCTATATGGGTCAGATTTTGGGCACAATACGTGGTTGAGAAAGTTGGAGGATGGGTTTGAGGGCAAATTGGAGCCATTCAACGGAGGCGGGACAATAGCTAGCCACTCCTGGGCCTCTTGGGAATGATGCAGCCCTGGAGGTTCTCAGTCTCCTCCTTGGCTCCAAATTTGCACCATCACACATCTTCTCTCAGTCCTATATATGCATGTGAATGTATCCATCTACTGTGTCAGAAGCCACCTGTATCTACTTTTGGAGGAGTGTGCACTGACTGCAAGTGAGAGAAGAGTTGGATAAGTGGAGCAGAGTAAGAAGCCAAGAAACAGACACCATCACAAGTCCATGCTTAATAGTTGAAAGTTTCAAAGAATGTTAAGGAAATTATTTCCTTTTAAAATTGTATTTTTAAAGTTGAGATAACATTGGTTTGCAACACTGTACATGATCAAGAGGTGTTGATTCACACCTCTTCAAATGTATGCCACCACATCACCACCAAGGAACCCATAATCCTCCACCATAGACTACTGATCCCCCTCTCCTTTTTGCTCCCTTTCTGTCTACTCTCACCCTCTGATAGCTTCAATTCTCTAGTCAGAGAGGAATTAGTATTTCTTGCAGTTATTGATTGTAGTACCATTATTCAATAAAGTTATAGCCTGATGTCACAGTTTACTAAAACAAATTTCAGGCACATTGAACAGTTAAATAACAAAACAAAAGACCCAGAGGGGGGGGAAAAAAGTAAATGCAGTTAAACATGGCACCAAAGATAGGAACTTAGATTTGTATGTGAAAAACAACCAACACTTCTTTGTGCCAACACGATAGAAAGAAAATGACATTTGACAAAATTTACACATATAACAAAGGGTTAACCCATCAGGAGTATTTATAAGTCAATTTGAAAGATGAGCAGAGCAGGGTGGTTCCAGAAGGAACAGGAGTAAACATGGGGATGTAAAAGAAAACAAGTCAGTATGAAGTGCGTGACTAGTCTTGGAGATCAGAGCCTTCAAGGAAAGGTTGGGTTAAAACCAAAAAAGAAAGAAAAGAAAGAAAAGGTTCCAGTGCACTCAAGGAAAGAGAATTCTCCTAACATCCTTTTTGCTTATTCTTTCAATATAACATACACCTGGGCCCACCTAACACATCCTGGTTGATACCAGTTTTATCGACTTTCCATTAAAGCGAAATTGGATTTAGTGCAATCAATGATGGACTGTATCTATGCCAAGTGTATTCCTTGTATAACTAAATGTGGAATGGCTGAAATTGAGAAACTGACTCTAAGGATCACCAAGGATCCAAAACTTGAACCATTACCATGCACACAAAGACAACTGCTTAGCACGTAGATTACTCAGCACAAGTGCTACGTTGTGCCCATGGTCTACCTGGACCTTAAGCAAAGACAGAAGACCCCTGACATTCTTTTCATGTACATTTCTAACATTGAGTGGATCCAAATGATTTTGGAGCCCCTCATTTCTAATTCTTACAAGATCAAGTTCTTCTGCCTTCCTTCAACCGACTTTCTCCGTCATCAGTTCATTAAACATGCTATCACATGAATTATTATTCTACTTCCCCATTTGCTGTTATGAGCTGAATATTATTAAACACACCCACCTTTTGATGTTTTGAAAATGAAAAAAAAAAGTAATTTAAAAAGGGCCAAAGATAATGACAGTTAATTTAGAAAGGAACACATGCAAATAACTGATGAAAAAAGAATGCAGTTCAAATTCACTGATTATGATATATGAAAATGAAACAAAATACCAGGCCATTAATTTTTTTCTAGTTTTGTCTCTCATTGACAAAGTACAAAAGTAATGATAGTACTCAATGTTGACCTGGACATGGGTAAATAAGCACTTTCAAATACCATTGTTGGGAGAATAGATTGACATGATTTTTCTGGAGGGTAATTTTGGCAACGTTTGAAAAGTATTAAATGTGCATGCTCTTTTTAAATTTTTTATTGATGTAACATTGGTTTATAACATTCTGTAGGTTTCAGGTGTACAGTTTTACAGGTATAAAGTTTTACAGTTTAAGATTTAAATATACCACATTATGAACTTCACCAAGAGTCTAGTTTCCATTCTTCTTCATACAATTGATTACCTTTACCCCATTTGCCCAGCCCTAACCACTGTTCCCTCTGCTAACTACTATTTTGTTTTCTTAATACTAGAATTTGTTTTTGTTTTGCTTTGTTTGTACATTTGTTTTGTATTTTTTTAAAGTTCAGTTTACAGCTTTGTATTTTGACATCTGTGTATATTATATTATTATTGCCACCGAAGATCTATTTTACATCCATCACCATACAACCCCCTTTACCCATTTCATTCTCCTATACCCATTTCATTCTCCTATCCATCCCCCTTTCCCTTTAGTAACCACTATTCTGTTGTCAGAATCTAAGAATTTGCCTTTGTTTTATTTTTTTCTTGTTCTTTTTCCCCCCAGAAATTGTTTTTTATTCATAAAATTATTTTCATAAAAATGCTTTGTCTCTTTATCTTTCATGTGAGTGAAATCATACGGCATTTGTTCTTCATCTGATTTATTTCACTTAGCATAATCTCCTCAAGGTCCATTCATGTCAGAAATGGCAATAATTTACTTTTTTATAGCTGAATATTCCAGTATGTGTATATATATCACATTATTTTTAAGTTTCATATTAAAAATTATTTGATGTAACATTGCTTTATGATATTGTGTATGTATTAAGAGTTCAAGTTCATACCTCTTCAAATAGTTGTTGCCATGCCATGCCCACCATCAAAATACCATCCATCATAAACCACTGGACTCTTTCTATCCTTTGTTTCTGCCAGCCCTAACCTCAGTTATGAGTTTAATTGCCAAGGGTTTATTCTGATTTGCTTTTGTCTGTTCCTTTGCTTTGTTTCTTTTCCCTATATCCATGAAATTGCTGTATCCCACGTATCCCACGTCATTATCAACTCATCTATTGATGTGCGCTTGGGTTGCTTCCTTATATCTCTTGTGAATAATGACGCAAATAACATTGGTATACATATGTTTTTGCAGTTTTTATATTCATTGGGTAAATACCCAGATGTGGCATAGCTGGGATCATATGGCACTTATATTGTTAATAGTTTTAAGGACCTCCCACACGCTTTCTTTAGTGACTACACTAACCAACAGTGTACAAAAAGGTTCCCTTTTCTCCATTCTCCCTATCACTTGATGTTTCTTGTCTTTTTGATAACAGTAATCATAAGAGGTGTGAGGCAGTGTCTCATTGTGGTTTTGATTTGCTTTTCCCTAGTAATAACTGATGAACATCTTTTCATGTGTCCATTGGCTATCTATATGTACACCTTCTTTGGTGAAATGTCTGCTTAGATATTCTGCCCATTTTAAAATCTTTTTGTTGTTGTTGAGTTGTACTGAATGCTTACATAAATGTGCGTGCCCTTTTTTATTTATTAAAATTATTTATTATATATCACACATGAACCATCATCTTAATCTTTTGTGTCCCTCCCACCACAAATTTTCCTCCCCCTCTCATGCTCTATGCTTCAATTTTGCTAAAAATCAGTTTTGAAATTTTCTTGTCTATTTGTTTTCCTTTTGCCCCTCATATAAGTGAGACCATCCAGTATTTCTCTTTTGCATTCTGGCTTATTTCTGCTAGCATGATTCCTTCTAGCTTCATCCATATTGCCACGAAAGACATAAGTTTGTCTTTTTGATTGATGAATAGTATTCCATCGTGTACATATACCACAGATTTCTGTACCATTCATCTATTTTGGGGCATTTGGGTTGCTTTCATGTCCTGAATATTGTAAATAGCATTGCAATAAACATCTGGGTACAAGTGTGTTTTGGATTAGAGTTTTTGTAACCTTTGGGTAGATTCCTAGAAGTGGGATTGCTGGATGTGCATGTCCCTTAACTGAGCTGTTATAAATGCAAGAATTGATTCTAAGGAAATAGATGTGTTTTATGTAAGAAAAATACTACAATATCCCTTTTTATTGTTGAAAATTTAGAAACTACCTGAAGGACTTAACATGGAATTAATTTGACTAATTATGATACATCCATAGGTGAATCCAAACACATTCATATATTGGAATACTGTTTACTCATTATAAATTATGTTATAGAAGAATGACATGGGGAAATGTCCAAGAAATATCACTAAATACAGAAAGCAGGTAACTAATTGTGTACTGAGTAGTAATGTTTTATCATTAATACAAAGATAGGAAGGAAATAAATTAAAATATTAAGAGGGTTATTTCAGGGTGGTAAGGTTGTGGATGACTTACATTTTGTGTTTGGCACATTTTTAGTCTCAATTAAGGAAGAATGCATTAAGGAAACATTAGCTAGAAAAAAAATTTAAATCACATTTTTATGCAAAATTTTATCTTCTTTTTGTCTATAAAGGCAACTGAATAAGGAAATAGTTCATGTTAGTTAGTTATCTTGGGCCAGCTCCTTTTAGCCCTCTGCTAAATTTCTATAAGCAATAGCAGGAGCCAGACAGATTGTGGTAGTTTAAATGGGATTGCTGGGAAACTTGCCTTCTTCTATCCTGCAACACAAAGACAAGTACTTTCTCTAACACTTATTTTTCAACCTCCAGTGGCCACTGAATGTCACTGTGGTTCCAAGAAAATGCAGTGAAGATAAGACTTCTTTGGTCCTGGTAATGACTGTGGAGACTGGGGTAGGAAAAATAAATAGGCAAATCAGTACTCAGATTCTCTAGAGGCCTGCACAATGCCTACAGCCTCCTATTTCTACGAACAGTACATTTGGACTGATTAATGAGCAATGAGAACAAAGTGTTTGAGTCAACATTTCGCAGCCTCTAACACTTTCTAAGTTCCATGTAGTAAGAGCCAAAGTCCCAGATTGTGATCCTCATTCTGTCAAACGTGGAACAGAAGTCCTTCAATGGACTTCTGAGTTCAGAGATAGAGGCAGCCCTCTAGAGGGAGAAAGAGGTTACCCTATAAGCATACTAAGTTCCTACTTATTGCAGCAGCAAAGCAAGGCCAGCAATCAGTGATGTATTTCTTGGAGGCAGGGGGTATGTAAGAGAGACTGAGATTAGAGGGAAGTGGCAAGAGAGAAGCGATAGAGTTGTGTGTGATAGAAATGTCTGTAACTCCCCTGGGAAATCCTCAGTATTATAATCGTCAGTGCGTTGTCGGTAGACTTTTCTTTGGGAATGTAGAAATTGATGGGCAATAACAGACGCCGCCCCCAGGGAGCAGTTAATTTATGGATTACAGTAGCCCAGCACGCTGGCTTTTCACTGCATGCTCTTTCCAGGAAAGCTAATTTGTCTAATTTACATAGGCCTGCCATAATTGGCTGACCTTGTATCTGAGAACCTCAGAGAGCAAGTGTGATTCTGTAAAGTCAACCTCAAGTGTACACAGAGCGAGTGGCTATCTCTGTGGTACCGAATCCTCTCTTTAGCCTGCTGCTTTGTGTTACTCATCATTCATTCTTTTTTTTGGGCCAGGAAAAGCAGGGAGTTAGAGATTTGCCCTCAACAGTGAGTTATCTGGCTTTCTAAGTGAACATCACACTCCATCCTGTCTCCCATTTCCTCAGGGACTGGCTCTTTCTTAAGTCTCCTGGCTATGTCTCTTCCTGAGACTGAGGACTTTATAAGCATCCTTGATTCCTCTCTTCATTCGATTCATGAGCAAAGGCGCTGGTTCTATTTCAAAATACACACAGAATCTGCCCTCTTCTCACACTTATGTGCCCAGTAAAGGTTTAAAGCTCTGGTCTAACCCACAATCTTCTCTCTCATCTGCACAATTGCAATAGTTTTCTAAGTGTTTTTCCCAGCACCTACCCTTGTCTTCTACAGCCTGCTGTCAACATAACAGCTAGATGACCCTTTCAGAACTGCTATCAGAGCATATCATTTCTCTGATCAAACATGCCAGCAGTTCCTCATTTGTCTCAGCATCAAAGCCACACTCCAAATAGGGAACTGAATGTCCCGTCCTGACCTTACTGACTTCATCTGTTACTGTCCCCCATTCCTATTCACTGCACTCTGACCACAGTGACTTCTCTGCTGTTTCTCAAACACACCAGCCATGCTCCCACCTCAGCGCTGTCAGTTGTTATTCCCACTGCCTGCACTGATTGCCCCTAGATTTCAGCCGAGGTTATTGATCATCTAGAAGTTTCTGCTTCAATGCTGAAATGGCCTTTGTGAGTTGTTTTTTGTGATGCCGGGACCCAGAAGTGAGGGACCAGGGAAGAAAACCAGGGAAGTGGGGAGAAGGCTCAGTTGCAGAGTTGAGCACAGATACAGATGGTTAATTTCTCAATCCTTTTGGATGTCTGAGAAGACATATAGCAAGTCTCAGCATCATTTTCTGGAGATTAAAAAAAAAGACTAGCACTTTATTATATTATTATTATATTTATATTAATCTTATATATATTCACATAAGATTAGAAAAAGTTTAACATTTCTCTATCAGCTCCCTATCACCCATGCAGGGTTAGTTACACAAATTGTGGAACCAAATGAAAAATGAAAATGCAGGGTCCATTGTTGAAAAATTAAGAATTTCCAATATAGTAAAACATGAGACCAAGTATAGGTGCCTCCTAGGCACTGGTCTCTGCATGGCTCACTACAGAGGTTACACGCCCATGAACTGGGTCCTGCTTCCACACATCAAGGTTTCCTCCCAAGTACCTTTGCTGTCCAGGAGTCAGAAGGGCCTAGGGCCAAGAGGGAAAAGCCTCAGAGTTGGTCTGAAGCGAGACAGTGTCATGTTGAGCCTCGCTGACTTCGGTAGAACTGTGAATGGCACTAATCATCACAGTTGCAGCTGGAATAGGAGTAAGTCTAAGGGAATTTTGAAGTGCTGCAAAATAGGAGTCTACAACTTCTGACTCTGCATACCTCTCTCTAATTTCCTGTTCTTTGTTTAGTAGGTCTTTGTCTATCTCCCTCACTAAAATGCAAAGTATATGCAGGCAGAGATTTTGTTTTATTCTCTTTATATATCTAGGACTGTACCTCATACATAGTAGGTGCTCACTAAATTTCATTCAGCTGAAATGAATGAATGCATGAGAGGCAATGTGCACTAGATAAGAACCTGGCCTCTGAAGCCAAAGACCCTGGGCTTGCGTGATCCATGCCAATGTGTAAATGGTTACTGACATGTACCAATGGCCCTCTCCTTTCTCCTCTATCATATTTGTTTTTGGTGCCGATTAAATTGGACGTCGATAGTAATGATAGTTACAGTTAATTCTTAAATCCCTTATAAGATAGGTCCTATTATTACCCAGTTTTGCAGATGTGCACAGTGTGGATCAGAATTCAGCAAAGACATCCTTAAAGGGGACATGACATCCCCCTAACTGCTTCGTTGGAGGAGAGTGCTGGAGATGCATTCTGTTTAGCAGACCAATCACATCTTCATGATGATAACTTGGAAATGGGTGGGAGATACAGGGGAGGAGAGGAATGTTTTAGAGGACATAAGGTCATTGTTTCTGGAGCTTAATGATATGAGTTTTCTGGTTAGGTCAGAGGAAGAAAATGACAATGTTACTAATCTCTTTGTTTCTGGATACAAAGCAGTTAGGGAAAGTTACAAGCACTTCTTAGCACAACATGTACACCCATGGGGTCAGAGAATTAAGTGTACAGGGGGATGAACAATTCAGCTTTTTTCACTTATTCTTCCTCATGTCTGTGACTTTGCTTCGAACGGTATCTTCCTTCTTCTAATTTGTGATTTTGTATGGGAGATATATGTTGACTTATTCCAGATCTTGTGCTAAAGAGACAGATCTCCCTAGCGGTTGTTTTAAGTATACAAAACAGGAAAAAAAAAGTGATGGTCTTGATTATCCATCTGTGGCAAAAACTACTGGTTGATTCCTAAAAGATCGTCTTGCTTTCTTCCTAGGTACATGGTACCTACACCTTCTAGAGTTCCTTGTAAGTTGTTTTAGCCATTAGACTAATTTCTCTCCAGTGATTGGATGTGATGTGTGCCACTTCTAGGCCTTAAGGAAGTGAGTATGCCTCCTCCATGGCAACCTACCTTTGACCAAGCAGATGGTGTTCATGATCGTGGATGGAAGGGTCGCTTCCTTTAAGAAAATGAGATCCCTAAGTGATCATGGCACAGAACTGCCTTGTTTATCTGGATCATGTACTTGCATCACAATTATCATGAGAGACATTTATCAACTTAAAAAAATCTCTATATTGTTAGTACTATTTGTTATAACAGCTTATCACTTTGCCCTAAAACACTGTCTCTACAGACTGTCAGTCCTCCTACTCATCTTCATGCCAGTATATCCTCGTTGCCATGTGTAGGGCCTCAGCTACAAGCTTGCCCAATTTTCAGTGGTGGCAGATGAGAAGGTAGGTCTCGAAGCCCGTGTGTGTGGACAGGAACAAGTCTTTATTATAGCAACAGGAGATTCACAGGTAGCGACAGTGTTATCTGACTGGCTGGCCTGGAGGGAGCAGCCAACGTGAAAGTATCTGAGAGCATGGTTAAAATTTTCTTGAAAAAATTGAAACAAAACTTTTACAATTCTAATAAAAGATGCTAGATATGGAAATGAAAATTGATGTTTTTGTCATTCTAACTTGATTCTATGGTTGCCAAAGGTTGTATTTTGTGGGAAATTTCACTTGAATGGTTTAATAGAGCTTCAGATTTTCCCCAGCAAAGAAAAGTACGATTGTCAAAGAGTTGCCACACATCAAAGACACTTGATACAGGTATTCTGAATCGTTATGGTGCAGAAAAGCTGTCCTTTCTTTAGATGGCTAGAAATGGAATCTTTTGTCTTCCTAGAAAGCCACAGAAAGCCTTTGTTGATTTCATGAAAGAGGAATGTGGGTTTAAGAAGAATCAGCTGTGTCACTTCCTTGAAGACACCGAGATATGTGCACCTTTTAAACATAAAAGAAGTTAAGTGTGAATTATTTTAGCTGGAAGTTTAAAGGGTGATCTCAGAAACTGTAATTCTTCAGCAAGTAATATTTACACTTCTTTATAGTTGGAGGGAAGGGAGGTGAAACTGCACAGAAATTTTTTTTTTGAGACTAGGTCTCGCTATTTTTGCCTGTGGAACCACAGGCTCATATTGCCTGGGGTACCCCAGACTCAAGCAATTCCCAGCCTCAGCTTCCCAGGTAGCTGGGATTACAGGTGCACACCACCATGCCCAGCTATATTTTTTTGGAACTAGGTCTTGCTACGTGCCCCCAGCAGGACTCAAAATGCTATCCCTGATCCTGACCGGGGCTTCTTAGGCTGCTGCTTACAGGTATGCGCCACCATGCCTGGCCGGGAGGTGAAACTGCACAGATAATTTAACCCAGGTTAGAATTAAATATTTGTTTGCATTCTAAAAGGGAATGAAGCTATAAATCACAAAAATTTCTTTGAAACAAAGTCTTTGAAAATAAATTTCATTCCTTTCAAGGGGAAATAATCTACCAGCTGTTTAGTACCAGGAGGTGTTAGTAGTTGACTGAAGTTTTTAAAATAGACAGAACATACTTTGATTCAGTTGGGAGCTGTTTGTGTATATTTTCGCTTGGTCACCACTGTTCTATTATCTGCTTCCGAGTCTGACTACTTTAGATACTTCATACAAATGGAATCATACAGCATTGATCCTCCCGAGACTGACTTATTTCACTTACTATAATGTTCTCAAGTTTCATAATATTCCATTATACATATATATTTCAGTTTCTTTCTTCTTTTTTTTTTTTTTGGAGACTAGGTCTCACTATGCTGCCCAGGATTGTCGTGAACCCATGGACTCAAGTGATTCCTAACCTCAGCCTCCCATGTAGTTGGGATTACAGGCATGCCACCATACCTGGCCCATTTCATTTTCTTTATCTACCCATCTGTTGATGAACATTTCGGTCATTTCTCCTAGATATTGGCGATTGCGAGTAATTGTTGGGTTTGAGATAGTGTAGGATAACCAATCAGAGGAATGGAAAAGAGAAGGAAATGGGGAAAAAGCAGTGAACATCATGCATTATTACCTGGCATCTTCTCAAAACCTAATGTTGCTGTTGATAGGCATTCTAAGGAAGATGCTATTCTTCGGCTCCAGTGAACTTACCGTCTGGTCTGGTGGCAAAGTATTATGTGCATGAATCCATACAAAACAGATGGAGATTTCAGTACAAATTGGAACTCCCAAGTCCTGTTCCAGACAGTGAATTCTTAACTCTTTCCTCAATATGGTACTGTATCTCTAAGGCTATCACAAAATTTTCTCAGCAAGATCAATGACAGTTTGCCTCAATGAAAACATTGCCTTGCATTTAATTTTAGGATTTGGGGAGGACAGTTCCAATGCTGTGATTGTTGCAAAACCACCCCACAGCCAATGTTGTAAATTTGAGTTGAAACTTGCTCCTATTAGGTTTTCTGTGTGATGGGGTACCATTTTTAATCTCCAAAGATCTTTGAAACAATTTAACATGGTTCAAATGTACAATGTATTGTATAGCGGTCAGTAGTGATGAATGTTTAGCAATTATCACAAAAGCTGGTGGGGGGGGATGGGGGAACCAACCTGTAGCATAACAAATGCAAAAGGAAGAAGTGAGGTCAGAGATTTGGATAGTTTTGAACTGTCTTATCAGTTTCTTGAAAAAGTCAAAGTTGTTATTAAACTGCTAAGGGTGCTGGACTTATTCCCTGAGCTGCTTCAGGCAATGACTCCACATTGGGGAGTCAATATTTCTAAATATTGAAATTATAATTTTAAGAAGTTGCCCGATTTGAAAGTAATCTTTGGGTCATCCAAATTAGAATAGTCATTACCTTCTAGATGTAGATGGAAAGGGGCATAGGGAGGCTTTCCTGTTGAAAGCACTTCATATTTTGACCTTGCTGGTGATTATTTATATGATAATTTATATTTCAATGGTAAATGTCTCTCCTACCCCCCAAATGTTTCTTCTAGATATGTTAGATAAAAATATTGGAAAAGGAGGTGAAGGCAGGGGAGAAATACAAATTAGCTTGTTAACTGACGTATATACCAATAGCTGTACTGAAGATGGTGTGTTTTGCACAGTGTACATTTCACATGGTGCATTATTCATTACACTCACGGTAGTATTAGCTAGGAAATTGGGATCAGGTAAATAACACCAGGAAGTAATGACTGTTGACATTACATGTAGTAATCTGTTTTCCTGGAACAAACTGCAAATGTATTCTGTTTAGAATTAATACAGTATTTTAAATTTTATCCATAAAAATGACTTATGAGATTGAATCCATTAGTTTAATGGAATATCACAATCATTATTCCAAACTTATTTATATTGCAATCAGTAGAATGGGATGTCTCTTCTGAACAAGAAAATGAATGTGAATGCTAAAGATTTTCTCTTATTTAATTTTAATTCTAAATCATCATATGTGATATGTATTTTTCATATTTGTGTCTGTAAGCAAATTCCACCAGGGAAAATAGGAAAGGGAAAAGTCACATTAAACCTTGCAAACTTTCTCTCACATTATTGTAGGACTTTACATTTCCACAGTGAAATGATGGCATTAAGGCATGGTCCCTAGTATGGGTCAGGTAATGGGCCATGAATAACGAGTAAGAGAAGGTCCATGGCATGGCTCTCAGTCCTTGAATCATCTCACATTTCACAGGAGAGTAGTATATCACCAGGATATTAGTCAAGGTGAGAAATTCCAACCAAGAGCTAGGAAAATGCTAGACTGGCAATTCCTTTTGGAAAGAATGCTGAGAAAATTTGGGTGGGATATTGTTGATACCATTGTCTCTAAATATTAGTGAATCAGCAGCCTTGAAGTTTTACTATTAATGTCTGCTTCTTGGTGATCCAGCCTTCTAGCTGCTTCTGGATGGTGTAACATGCGATGTGACCAGTGGATCCCAGGTTAATGGCCCATTCCTGTACCTCCTTTGTTGTGGAGAGGGTCCCTTTGTTGGAATCCATGCTGTGTGGAATTCCATACTCATGGGTCAGGCATTTCATAAGCCCTTGAATAGTGGTTCTGGATAAGAGTCTGTAGATAAGAAAGGTATACCCATATCCAATAAGGGCATCTGCCCCTATAAGAATGAATTGCCAACCCCTCCAGGATAGATGAGCCACATGGTTGTAAACTTGTCACCAATGGCTGATTGGTTTCCTTGGGGAGTGGTGCTATACCAGAGCCTCAGGACTGGTTACCCTAACTTGTATATTTAGATGCAACATTAGCCAAATCATCCTCAGTGAGTGGGAGTCCATACTTGTGGACCAATGCATAGGCCCAGTCCTTGCTACCATGTTATTCCTTTCATGCACCCAGTTTCCAAGATTGGGGTTGATGATGAAAAAAGTTGATTAGCATCACCTGGGCAAAAAAAAACAGTTTAACATTTTCCATGTTTCAACAATGGAAGATCCTCTCTGATGGACATTACATTTGATGCAAAGACCACAATTCATGACTACTCCCATGCGTCAGTCCTCTGTCCCAGAAATTGATACCTCTAATCTTCCACTCTTTCTCTTTTAAGGGTCCTGACATGGTTATTTAGTGCAGCCTTTGAGTCTGTATTTAGTTCCACCTTTGTCCATGTTTCCTCCCACACGAAGCAGATGATCAGGTGCATGTAGGCTTTTGAATTAAACAAGGTATCATGGAAACCTCCATTCTTGCATTGCTTAAATTGTCACAAGTGGCGGTGATTTCTGCCATCCTCCTCAGGATGTGATATTGGTTTTGATGAAGTCTCTTGTTCAGTCACTGGGAACAGGAGGGACAATTTCAGAAACTTCTATTTCGTCTTCACTATGGCCAAGGACCCAATATATGGATTACTCCAACTGCCGAATATGTCAATCCCAATTACACATTCAGGGACTCAGAAAATAATCATCAAGTGAATTAACAGGCCCAGTGCATCCATAAGTGAGACTTTGACCAGTACTCCATTTATTACCTGACCCACTCTAATAAGGGAACAGGATGCTGCTTCATGTTTCTAGGTATCAGTGTCAATTCAGAAGCTGGGGCCAACAGTCCTTGAAATGTTTTATTATTTGTATTCACCACTGTACAGTAAGTGTATATTAAACTTAGCTAAGACTGTGGGACCCTTTGATAATGACTGGGAGAAAGAATGATGCCAAGAGTTCTTCCTTCTAAGGGCTCTCTCTTCAGAGGGTTATTGGACTGCAAGTTAGCTTCATTGTAGAAACTGGCAAAGGAATCATTATTTTTCATGCGTTCATCTTCCTGTTCATCTATTTATTTTCATCTATTTATTTTCTCTTTTTACTTTGATATATATATATATATATATATATTTATCAGCAGTGACCTGATTGCCTATCTATTTTGCCTCTAGACATGCTATTTTATTCACCATCTGTTGAACTCTCTACACATCAGGCTTACTTTATTGCTATTCTACTTGTGTGTTGTCATGTTAATGATGGACCTCTGGTTGCACCATCGCGTATACTTTAAGGTAGGGTAGTGGGAAGGATTGCCTGTCATGTCCATTTCTTTCAACAGATCTAGGGACAACCTCCATTGTCACCTACTCTGGCCTGTGGAGGAGAGCCACCATGGAACATGATGATGCTGTTGCCTCTCTCACCAACATTCTTCAAGGCATAGGTGAATGAGGTGTTTTCTGAGTCTGCCCGCGTCATGTAATCCTCCGGGGGGGGGGTGTCTTATGGCTTCATATCATATATCTACTGCTCAGTCTTTTAATTCCTTTCTCGACAGTCTGCCACAGCACTTCAGGAGATTCAATATTACTCAGTGTGGGTCATTATATTTTTCAGCTATATAAGAGCCATCTTAACCGAGCAGTCACAGACAATATGTAAATAAATGGGCATGGCTATTTTCCAATAAGGATTCCTTAAAGAAAACAGATTTAACCTGTGGGCCAAAGTTTGCCATCCTTTGCTGTAGAGTAAGATTGTGTTGTGTACTGATGACTTTGGAGGAGCAGTTCACGTAGAGTGGTGGTGCAGAAGCCATAGTAAAATACTTTAGGAAGAGGAGACGAGTAGAAGAAGGTTTTCTGAAGCTCTGCTACTGCAAATGGAGAAAATGTGGACCTTCAAGGGCCTGAACAGGTTTGAGAGGGCTTCCCGTCTTTCAGGAAAACTAGCACTTTCAATGCAAAGTTGTTTGGAAATATTTATAAAATTGTTTCCCCCTGTCTGCCTACATGCAAGCTTCTTGTGAGCTGCTGCCAGAACTTTAATTGACTTGTTCAGGCTTAATGAATATTTATCAGGGAAATTTAAATCAACCATTTTGCTACAGGATTGAAACTCAATGAAACAACTGCAGGGGTAATTCTGCCAAAGCTGACATGGGGAGAGGATTATTTCTCAGGCTGACATTGCAGGTTCTTTTCCACTTTTATGATGAGGGATCTTGAGTCAATAAATAAATGAATACTTCCTGCTTGGAGGGCAGTCAGGCAGGCAGGAATGTGGTCGTTCGGTTCTGTGGTTCTCGGTAATGAGAAGCTTACAGAGGCCAATGGTGATAGGTCTTTTGAGGCCCAAGGGAAATACAGTTAGTCTCTATCTGATTGTATCAGGAAGCACAGCTCAAGGGAATGCCAGAGGGAAAGCACTCATGTTGGCCTCCACATAGTTCTTTCTCTGAGCTGAACATCAGGCATGAATGGATACAGGTTCTTTCAAGTCAACATCTGTCTCTGTCACCAAGACCAAAAGTCCCCTTAAGATAGGAGTGGTGTTTGTTTCATTGTCTGAGTTTCCCCTTAGCCTTGCACCCCTCTGTAGCTATCTTGGTCAGGTGATGTTTGTTCATAACAACAATGGCTATCAGAGCGCTTAGGCATCTGGCCTTTGAACCCTCAGCGTTGAAGGTATTGAGGAGTTGGCCATAGTCTTGGGACAATGACAGAAACCCTGACTTCCCAATACCTCCCACCATTCTTTTAATGGCATTGGTATTCTCAGGGAGCCTTTGTAGAAGGCCCAAAGGCTCTGGGGCCTCACTGAATTTAAATAAATTGTTCATTAGTAGCACCTCATTTTTTTCACTTTCAGTTCTGGGGGCAAATTTTACTAATCCTCAGGGCCACCCACACCTCCCTTCTAATCTTTTGTCTTTCCTTTTGTCTTGAATGATAGAATGAAACTTTAAGTCCTTCCAGTGTCTCAGATGATAGAGATTTCTTGGTAAGCTGCTGTTCTGTGCGCTCCCCAACAAAATGCAGATTATTACCAAGTTTCATAATGGCCATGTGATTTAATAACAACGTGGTGCCTGGGAAGCTCAGTCCAACAGGGTGAGTATCAGAGGAAAGGAGGCTAGCCTAGAGTAGCTAAAGAGTTTTAAAAGTAACTCTCCAATTGATAATAGGTTTTGGTGCTAAAAACCTGGCTTCTGACCCTTACGAGACAGCATGTTTTTTAAGTTATTCTTCTAAAAACTAAAGAGCCATCGTTCTGTTCCTTGTTAATATTTTGACAGTATGGTATTCTTTCCCTAGAGATGATCACCATAGCTCTCTCACCTCCAAAGCACCCAGTCCTCTACCGAAGTCCATTGTGCTGAGACAGCTTATTAATGCACCTTCTGCTTCACAGAGTCAGGGTTCTGAGGAATAATGGTTATGCCTTTTCTGAATTTGTTCTCCTTCTCTATGTTCAACTCTCTGAGACATGGTCCACTCTTTCTCTCTACACAATATCAGGGAGATTATTTACAGCACCATTTCTTCCATGATTCTACCAATAGTTTTTGAATATTGGTACATATGCTCTTCCTGTTTAAAGATTGTACTGGTGACAGAGTGAGGCGATCAGATATGAGTCTTAATAGGGCAAGAAAACCAACACAGAGACCAAGAGGTATTTTCCCTCTGCGTAGAGGAGGAATGTGGCATCGGAAATGAAAGACCTTGGTGTGGACCTGGTTGGCAAGGCTAGCCCTACATTAGGCAAGGTATACAGCCACTTCTAGTCTAATTTGAGAAAAGCTAAAAAAAAAAAATCCCATTTGCCTTTCCTTCCTATAAGGAGAGAAACATTCCAATTCCAAATTGTATGCCACCATCATCTATGGCCCCAGAGATTTGCTTCCCCTTTGGGGTAAGAAATCTTTTATTTTGGAAGATCAGATCAAAGGATATTGTTTGGTACTTGAACCGACTTTATGGGTGACCAAGGGGACCATCACTCTAATCTACTCACTGAATCTGCTCCCTAGAGAATCAGCTGGTAGGACTGCTAAGGGTGTCCTAGTCAAAGAAAAAGAAAGCCGTTGAAGAGTTATGACATGTCTGGGACTTACCAGCTACTCAGCATTTCAGAGGAAATGGAAATATAGTAACAGTGGAAATGCAGTAACATGCTTAAGCCTACAGGCCACATTGACCACAGTGTGTTTATCTCCACTTACGTTTCTGAATCTTGAGGGTTTCCCTTTCCCACCCCCAATTCTCTTCTTCAAGGCCTTGTACTCCTTGTTCCCTAATGCCCTGATGCCAGATGTCATTCTCTGTTTTTCTCTTTAGCAACTCAGCTGCACTTCTTTTCTGGATCACTTGCAGTTCCTTTCCTCCTGTCATCACACCCTGTTTTCTGTGATCACAATATAAAACCAGTCTAATTAATTTTTTCCGGCTTTATTTTTACTTAAAAAAGAATTTATTTATATATAAATTTTACATCTCTGTGATCTCTGGGGTTCACCCGCCTCCTGACCGTTCCCACCCTGTTCCACCTCCCCCCTCCAAGTTGTGTACTTCGATTTGGTTGTTGGCTTGTTTTGACTTTTCTTCATGGATTTTTGTTTATCATTCCCATGTCCCATATAGCAGTGAAACCATTTGGTTTCTGTTTTTTTTTTCTTTTTGACTTAAAAACCAGTCTATATTTAAACATATGCTTTTTGTAGCAGATAAACATGTATTTCATGTTCAGAACCTACAAATCAGACTAGATCATCAGTTTTGTTTCTCTCTCAGAAACATTTCAAAAACAGCACAACCTTAAATTTATTGTTTCTTTTCATATTCTTAGATTAGTGATGACCCTTGGTCATGTGGGACATTCAGTTAGGCAGCAACACAAACTTAGCCCAGTAATTGATTATGGGGGCACTAGAACATATGCTTTGTGATGGGAAGTAATTGCAAGTGTTTTTGAAGTGTATCAGTCCTGAGTTTAGGTACTTTCCTGGGGCTCAGATCTGGAGGTGGGACTAAGGTTAGGGTCAAGAGACCTCTGTGGAGAGGGTCCTCTAGGGTACAGGAGACAAAGAATGGGAATGGAAGGCCCTCACGAACCCACTACAAGGCCTTGGTAGCACAGGTGCGCTAGGTTGCAGGTTCCGAGCCTGATGGAGGTTGCAGTTAGGATGGAAAGAAGCATCGTCTTTTGCAGCAATCACCAGTAAGGTGATGTGATTGGCCTAACTTCTGGTGGGAAGTAATTTACTGATTAATAAAATCTTGCCGTCTGCATCCAAGAAAGTTTCGAAAGAGCGAGTCAAAGGAAGAATTCTTTCTTTACAATTTTATTTACAAAATGTATTAAAACTTTGTACAATACCTCACAGCAATGAGGCTCCGTAGTTTATGCCCACACATGCAATTTACGCTTTTACGGCCATTAGTTGGCTTCGCAATTTTTCTGTTCACTGAAGTACAGCTTTAACAACAAAAAGAAGGGAACTGGAAAAAAAAATCCTCAAGTGACTACCGCCAAACTCCCATAGCTTGAAGTTAGTAGCAGAAATTTGAAGCAATCAATGTTTTTTTTTTTTAAACATGCAAGTTTTTTAAAAATAACAAACCAATTTACCCGCCTCTTCCTTCCCAGTGAAGTTTCCTCTCTGAAAAACCGATTTGCGTCAATAAACATACGTTTCTCTTAAAACGGTGCCCATGAAAACGTTTGTGTGGAGGTCGGTTGGTTTGTTTGATACAACTTCATATTCGCACAGCGTTAGCTTCCCGCGCTGGGACGTGATAGCGTTCAGAAGTTGAGAGTCACAGTTTCATGAAAACAAAACAAAACAAAAACACAACAGCTTTCTTTTGTTGTTGTTGTTGTTCCATACCATTTAAAATTTGACAGGTGAGTTATTCGCCTATGACACGATTTTTGGAATGAAAGTTTATATTACACTTTTCTGGAGTCGTTTCGTTGGAACGAGACTTCTTCCTTTCTTTTCTGAAGACAAGAGCAAAATATGCAGCGAGTCAACGAAGCATCTAAGGGTCACACTTGGGAAATGAACTCAAGCTCCTAGTTTTTACAGTCTGGAAACTTCCCAAATCCACATCACTGATGAGCGCTAACTACTGAGCTACAGGAAGCATACGTCGGTATATAGGAGGTAATTAGTGAGCGGAGACTATTTCCTCTGACTCTTCTGATGACGCCAACGGCAGGTACGCGGTTAGTTTACTTGATAAGCCCGTGGAGCAGTGGAGCGATCTTGAGTCGGTAGAGGGACTGCTCCAAGCAAGGACCTAGGAGTGGTGCGGAGGCCCTCAGCTTAGCAGTAGGTCTGGGAATGCATTTTAGTCTTTGCAAACTAGAAAAGGACACATGCAGTCTGACGGAGAGCCACGGGCGGGAACAGGCAGCAGCTGGTAAGACAGACCGAGCAAAAGTCAAGTCAGATCGAGAACTGTGGTCTGAACCCAGTGGCCCGCCTTGCAACGCGGTCCTGGCTCCGTGGTGTACACTTGAAAGGCATACTTAGCAGAGAAAGCAGAGCTGAACACAGTGTTGTTTCTGAGAAAAAGATTCTAAACACATTTGGGAGTATAGGCAGCATTTCCCTCACCTCAATGCTAAGTACTCGGCTATGTTGACTTCAAATGCACACCGAAGCAAGAAAAACAGCTCAATGAGCGAAATTCCAGGCTTCTTGGAAAGCCCCGGGATCTGCTTTAGGAAAGCACCGAGAGGTACGCCTGATGGTGCCCCGTCCCTTGCTACACTCAAGTCCCTTTCGAAAGCGCTGTGAATCCCTTCACCAAGTGGGAAATTACCCAAGCGTTTCCACAAAACTCTTTTGAGAACACAGAGAAGTCACCGTTTAGTCCCTCTTCCGAAGTGTTTGAATTTTCTTAAGAGTGTTGTTGCACGTACATTCTAAAGGTATACACATTTCAGCAACGTGGAAAGTAAATAGGGTGCACAGAACATCACCACCAACAGGAAATACCAAAAACATCTGGTCAGCAGATCCTAGAAGAAATGCCAGTCTGTTCCCAAACACAGGGAGTCAGAGATTTTGTTTGTTTGTTTGTTTGTTTGTAATCAGGAAGAATTATTTTAGCTAAGATGGGTCTATTTGCTGAATTGGGATTTTACATTTGTGTGTTTGTATGTGTGTATTAAAGAACATGGTGTTTGTATACTGTGCAGTGGTATCAAAGGATGGCTTTTGTTGAATTGACTTTTTTTAAATAAGATTTTTCTCGCATACTGGAATCTTGCATGTCCATTTTTTGGTTGGTTTTATTTTGATTTTTTTTTCAAGCAAAGCAAAAAAGATTTCAATGATGGTTTGCATTGTCGCGAGTCTCAGAGTGTTCCATAAGGCACTGAAGGAAAAAAAAAATCAGTTTTTCCTATTGAAAGGTCATTGCACCATCAGCAATATTCGTGTCATGCCGGACACCAAGGAGAGTGAAATCTGGCTCAGGATCCTTGAAGCAGCCACGTTTTCGGTGATTCCTCTCATCACATGCCTCGCGTGGGAAGGGACCTGCCGAGGTAAGGGGACATTTACATTTGAATGGACTTTGTAATGGGGACAGAGACGCTTATTGTGGCTTGGTCTATCTTGGACAAGAACCGTGACTGTTTTCTCAAGTTGGCATCTCAGGGAATGCGCCTGGTTTGACTGGCTTTAGGCAACAGGTCTGTCTAAAATCTTTTGCCTAATACAAAAATTAGGCTCATTTTTCATTGGGCATTGCACTACGGAGTATATAGGCATTGAGGGAAAGTTTAACTTTCTAGAAGCACTTCGGAAGTAAATATACTAGAAAATCTTAGCATTAAATTATAGATATTAGGGGCAACTGCACTGTGTTGTGGATTCTGATCCCCCAAACCTGTGACAAAAGTACCTTAAGTTAGAGGGTAAATTGTGTTTTATGGCTTGTTGGGTTGAAATCCATTATGACTGCAAGAAGAAAATTTGCAGTTCATTGTCAGAAAGGTGTGTTTCTCTTAATACCTACAATCTTATCACAGATGTCTATAAATATACATGGACTTTAAAGAGACTGCATATTTCAGGTGGAGGCTAGAACAGTGATCCTGTGAAGAGGCTGAGCAACCAGGGGGATCTTTGCCCTAATATATGTGACTTGATTGAGGTGCCCCCCTCCTTTTGGAGTCATTAACTAGTACGAGGGTTTATTTGCCCTTGATTCTGAAAGTGTAGGATGCCTTCCTACCTCTTCTTCAAGCTCACCTCCCTCTTCTCCATCCTTTCCTCCTACATTAATGGGGCCCTTCTTTTTCTCCTGAGCTAGCACTGAATTTTATCCCAGGGAGTGACATCCTCACTTTTTACCACTGGCCCTAGAATAAAAGTATATCCATAAGGAAGACGTGGAAGGTGAAGGCCACAAGCTCCATAATGGGCCGAATAAGATGAACATGTAAGTGGGAAAATCTCTTATTTTCCTTAAATCTACCTCAGAAGGTTGGAGCAATTTTATATTGATAGCAGAAAAGACAAAAGTTACCTCCCCTCCCTCCCTTTTGGCCTTGTGGTGGCAGGACCCAGCTGCACAACTTTGAGGAAACTGCCTAATCACTCAGTGCCTGTTTCCTGCTCTCAGTGGGGATATAGGTAGTGTTAGCCCTGAGGCAAAAGTCCTCTGGAGACAAAGAACTCACCACCTCAGTTACCCAGAATGTGTTTTCCATATAACAAGATAAACTGTTGAAGGAGGAAAATCCCCTCAGGTTTTCCTGCAGAAGGAAAATTGATCACTTTGAAAATTGGCCGCATGAACAGAGTTAACTCAGGCTTGTCTTAGAGAAAAAGTGGAAACCTTTTCCTTTAACTGCAGGCCTTTTGGGGTCTTGAAAATGAGAATTTCAAAAAAACATGGAAGAAACCAAAGAAGTCAGAAAGGGTTGTGAGCAACATTCAGAGCTTCTCGAATGTCAGTGTGCAGGTAAGCCTTGCCCCCAGGGAGCTGTCAGCCTCTCAAGACAGTTTTTATAGCCCACCTTAGCATGTGGTGGATCTGAATGTCTTGGAGGTAGGTCACCTACTCAGGCAGGCAGGGGGGGCACGGTTCTGGGGCCTGGTTAATTATACAGAGAAGTTGCAGGTGGTTAGGACGCTGTGCCCTGTGGGTTCTCTGTCCGAGACTACCATTTCCACCAAGAACCCATTCATCCTGAGTTTACTGTCACTCATTGAAAATGAGACCCAAGTCCCTCCTCTTTCACATATGCCCTCTTGGCAACCAGCATTTTCCTGGGTCATATTTTCACAGGTCATTTTGGCCTTGAGTCATTTTTTTGAAGAATTCCTGGTACTATACACTCCTAAGGTTGACACTGATAATGAGCAATAAAGTAAAATCTCAGGGTGCCTCTTCATCTCTGTGCCACTGCATACACTGACAGATCTAGGCCGACTCGGAGAACTGGAAGCCTAACAACTAACTAGGCAACAAACTAGAAGTCACTAAGAGATATTCGAGTGTCTTTGGAAATAAAAAGATGAATAGATGAGAACTCATCTTCACTTAGCCACCATTCGCCTAATATCCATCCCCAGGCTGGCCGAAGACAGCACAGAGGTTAGTCTTTTCTGCTCAGCCTGCTTTGTGCCTCTGTACATGTAGAGCCTTTTCTCGAACCTTGCAAGACTTTTGCTTCTCACCTGGGGAGTTCATATAGGTTTGGAGGATAGATTTGTGTGCAGAGGGCATCCAAATGATGGTGCCCAAGGTGCTGGCTGGGAACACACTGGCCTCAGTCTCTATTGACATGTAATTTTTCTCTCAGCCTGAATTTTGCTTCACGAATTGAATTGATCAAGATGATTAAATGAAATCCAGAGCCACTAGAAGTTGTGACAGTTTCATTTCTGAGGTTCTCCCCCAGATTTGATGTTCTTGGCTGTTAGGACTGCGTGGTTCTTCTGCCCTAAGATTTGCTGATCCTAGTCTGTCTGTCTCTCTTCTCCTTTTCCTTTCCCTTCCTCTTCTCCTTCCTCTTTCTCCTCCTCCTCTCCCTTCTCATTTTCTCCCCGTCCCTTTTTAAAATTTCTGTCTGCTTTTTTTCTCCCTGTCCTCTTTCTCCCTTCCTTCCTTTACTTCTTGAAGTTACATGCTCTGAGGTAGTTTTCTCTAGAATCTTACTATTGCTGGACCAGCAGAATCAAACTGACTTGGGTGCTTACGAGAAATGTAGGACCTCAGATGCCATCCAGACCACAGAGTCATGGTCTGCATGGTCACAAGATCCTCAGGAAGTTTACCTGCACACTGACATTCGACAAGCACTGCTTGGGGGCTTCAACAAGAGACTCAAGCACTGGTAGCTGGGGAGGAGGAGCCTTGTTCTCAGAGGCTGCTAATAAAGAGGGTCTGGAGGTATGTGGCGCTGAACCCTGACACCCTTCTTTTTTCCAAAGGATTCTCTTTGGGGAAAGTAAGAGCGATTGAAGATACAAGTTCATGTCAAGTACCTAAGAAGGGGCTATATGGAGGCTTGGTGAAGTTCCTCAAGATTTTTTTTGGAACACAAGTGGGATAGAGACTTAAGGGTTTTTTTTTTTTTTTGACAAGATCCAATTGGGATTCCAAGGTTTCTGGATATCCCAGGTTAGATGGTTAGAGGCTGCATTATTTAATAAATAGTGCGACTAAAGGAGGAAGGACTGAGTTCCAGTCCCAGAACTACCACTACCTAGTGATGTTGCCTCAAGCCAGTTACTTGGTGTTGCTAGGTCATAGTTGCATGAAAGGAAAAATACTTTCTGATCCAGTCCCTCAAATCAGGCAAGAGATGCACCATGCAAATGCACGCTTGTATTATTTCTTTGGATGCCCATGTCTAAGGATTTGGGATAATGAAGCTAGGCTGAAAGCAGCCATGTACTGCTCTCTGAAAAAGCGAACAATGTGCCCCAATGACACTGTGCCTACATAACCTACCCGAGAGTACACTACTTGAAGCACACTGAAACACTGAATGCTTACATGCGAACAGTGCTACAGATGAATCCATGCATTGTTCATTCAGCAACGCAACTGGAACACTTTGTTAGTGGGTGATGCCGGGGAATGAATAGTTGTGGCAAAAGTCTGCTGTCTGCCCAGGAAAACAAACAACCAGCAACTCCACTGAACAAGATAATGCTTTCCAGAGTGAAGACTCATGGTTTAGTTGGACAAGATGTTATCTAAAGGTTGGCTGAATTTAGATCCACAGCATGAAATATAAGGAGGTCAAAACACAGATGCATTTGTGGAAATTCAAGCATATTAAGTGGAGCATGTGCACATATGAAGGTGCAGACTTGTCCTCCCCAAATGATATAGTTATGTAAAAGACCGGCAAATGAATACAATTTGAGGGAAAAAAATTGGAAACTAAAAGATAAAGAAAAAAAAAAAAGAATTTCAAGAACTGTGACTTGAATCACGAGGTCAAAATCTCCCACCTAAAATAAGGGTCATGAAGTTGCTCATTGTTCTTTTCCACTTCCACCAGTGTGTTAGTTAGGACAGGTGCACTTGAAGGTAACAAGACTGTATTCTTCTAAACACTTCCAGAGACAATGTCCTAATTCAAGCTTGCCTTTGAAATGTCTGAGTTATTGGTGGGGTTTGGCTGGAGCTGCCAGAGTGAAAGTGTCATCAGGCAGGTTCACCACAGTATGAATTTGGGGGCAGCCAGGAGCAGAGGGCCTAGACTATCCTTGGGGACACACTTACCTGCTTGTCACTTCCAAGAATGGGACAACAAAGGAACTCAAAGATTAAAGAAATTGCCTCAAGCTTTCACTTAAGAGAACCACTGCATTTCTTAAAGGAATGGAATTTCTTTCCATTCCTCATCGTAACAACGACTCTAGTGTAGTTGCTTCTTCTAGAACGGCACTGTCCATTGTGGTATCCCCTTGCTACATGTATTGAACACTTGCTATGTGGCTAATGCCAAGTTGAGATGTGCTGTTAAGTATAAGATATACCCCAGGTTGCTAAGACATGAAGAGAAGAACATAAAACATCTCATTCATTCTTATATTGATAACATTGAAATCTATTTTAGATATATTGCGCTATTCAAATACATAATTTAATTGATTTCATTTGTGTTAGATTTAAAACGTGGCTACTAAGACACTTAAATCACATATGTGGCTCTTAAATATTTCTATGGAACAGTGCTGCTCTAGGGAACTTCTTTTCTTTTGGGTTCACACACCAGGATTTAATAACTTTCCTATTGGAAAAGCACTATGCCTGACAAGAAAGACAACCATTGTTTTCAAAGAATCAAATGGTTGCAAAGAATAGACAGTACTCAAAGCATTAGAACTAACGAACAAAGAAAGAAAAAAGAAAGGAAGAGAGTCACATACAATAACATAAGGCTGATTAGTGTACTAGACCTTAACCGTACCCCTAGATCTTAACACTCTCTGTTCCATACACGTTGTAGCCTTCTCTGTATGTAGCGTAATTTTGAGTGTTGGTGGCAGGAGCAGGTTTAAAGTTTTGGGTGTTCTTTGTGAGTTTCATGCGTTTGGACTCTGCCCGTGATTTGTAACAGAATTCTATCAAAGCCACCATCATGGCCAGCCCCAGACCTCCGACAAGTATATAGAAAACGCCTGCCACATTGCTCAGACTCAGAGCGCTGGTCTTGTCCTAAGAGAAATGAACAAGGTGATTAGTTCTTGGGGGAAACAAAGGTAAGGGGACATTATAGCACATTACAATAACATAGGATCACTCTAAGTTGTAAAATAACTAAACATTGATGTAAGTGTTATGGCTCAGCCCTGGCAACTGGCTGATGTTTCGCAGTGGCCAGAGAGATGGTAGATTGTGCTTCTGTTGACAGTTGTGATCCTCACCTAAATATGCTTTTATTTTGACTCCTTAAATCCTTTTCTACCTCCAAATGTTGTGGACAACTAAATAAAACAGCACTTGGTCATGGGAGCAAACGTGTAAACACAAGCACAATTTATTCCCCTGCCAGTCTCAGTAAATACCATTTGCCAGAGTTGAGCGGTGGCAGAACTCTATAAATGTAACACTCTTTTCATTTGGGAACTTGAAGCACTCTTTCCCCTCTCTGCCCGCAACACCCCTTTCTCCCTAGTTCTCCCCGGTGACAAACTTGTCAACAACTAGTCTTTAAGACAACAGGTGAGAATGTTAGAGGTTGCTACTATTCTTATCTGGGAGCTACTTCACAAGAGTTTGTTTAAAAAGGATTAACTCTCCCTTTCCCCCTAACGGCTGAGAAATTGCTCCCTTTGGGGACTGGTTGCTAAGTTCTCATCCTCCGGGCACCAAGTCTTTGTGCAGCTGAAACAAGGGCACCACACAAAGAATTGGCTCCTGTTCCATCTTCCTGAGAGTTAAGAAAACCGGTTGGGAGAACCAGGTCCTGGGATGGCTCCATACAAATCAGACAGCTTCGTCAGGAGCAGACAACTTTTTTTAAAAAATCCAGCTCATTTTAAGTTTTTAGTCCAGGGAATGTAGAGAATAATTAGAAAAAAAAAAAACAACTACCGTATTTATCTCCCTTTTATTTAAAATTGGGGAAAAATAGAGGTAGCCGGTCAGTGACTTTCAGGTCAAACTGTGTGTATCTCACTAAGCTAGCTGCCTGA
The DNA here is from genome assembly GCA_004024945.1 of Uropsilus gracilis. Lineage (NCBI taxonomy): Eukaryota > Metazoa > Chordata > Mammalia > Eulipotyphla > Talpidae > Uropsilus > Uropsilus gracilis. The sequence continues at coordinate 99,218 of PVHY01002287.1, read as the reverse complement.
ATGAAAAAAAAAACTGAGCTGCTGAACAATGGAAAGAAAAAAGTTGGTGCTTTGAGCCCTACCTTGAGGTAGGACACACCAAGGGCCAGGAGCCTTTCTTTGAAAAAAAATAAAATAAAAATAGCATTTTGTAGTCTTTTTAGAGGAAATGTAACCATTTTGCTGCTGAATGCAACTGAACGGAATACCCAAATTGTTGAGCCAGTGATTTGAGTCTCTTATCCAAACAATACTCAGTGAACAGATGATGGCCATTGGGGACAATCAGCACTCTGGGGCTCAGCTCATCCTGGTATTGTTTAGAGAATTAAAATGTAAAGATGACATGGCCATGGCCTGATTCTGTTTTCATAGGAGCCAGTCCTATACTTGTTTATCTTAATGAAAAGGCCAATTGGAATTGATTCGCAGGGTTGGGAAGCGGGAGGTCTGGGCACACGGGTCTGGGCACACCTCGTGTTTACAACAACCTTGCAATCACTCTGCTAGGGTGAATGACAGCTAGACATGTGGTAAGAATTTCTCATGGATGAATCAACAGGTCATTGCCTTTAGGAGGCTGGTGAGTTATCTGCAAGGATGTTCCACCGTCCATTAGGAAATGGACCAAATTCTGGTAGCCCTTACTCTGTCATTACATTTTTATATGTATGTGGTTTTTGATGGGGCGGAAAGCATCCTTTGACATCACCCACGGAAGCTGTAGCAACAGTGGTTTGCAGTTCCATGTATTTAAGTTTCAGAGAATTCCCTACTGTGGGGTGTGAAAAAAACCAGTAGCAAAATGGTTCACTGCACGAGGAAAATGAGTGGCATTTTATGAAATGAATTAACTGATACCACAATATTAGTTCAAAAAAGCAGAGGCAAAAATCGAAACTAAAAAGAACTTTCTTAAGGGAGCAAAGAGGGGCAGGAAGGAGGCGGGGAAGAGTGTTTCATGCTTATCAATGTGATGTTATCCTGACAATGTACACTCTTAAGGAGCATGCGACTAAGTTTTGGAAGTATTACCTACAGAGATTCAATTGACACCTTTGGAAGAGAGAAGTGTGACAGACTTAATGAGATTTGAGATCAAATAGATGAACTCAAAAAGATAGCAGCTGGGAGGAGGCTAATCATTGTGCTTACAGAGACCAGTCTTTGTTATTCATTTCTTTGTTTTCAGTTGGGATCCACATAACATATTAGTAGTCAAAGGTATTTACAACTAAAGAGTCTCTGACACTGCCAGAGGTTAAGAAAAAGTACTGTCACAACTGGATTTCTTTTTTGGTTATTGTTGTTGTATTTTCTTTTCGAACTTTCGAAATGTGAAATACAGTAAAACCCCCTTATAACACAGCTAATTGTCTTACAGCTTTCAAAAAGTGGCGGCCAGGTTGAATTCCCTACTCATTACCATAGCTCTATAGAGTCAGTGATTGGAGCCTCCAAGGCTGGTGTTTGCTTGTTCCTCTAACGCTGTTGTTATAAAGGGGTCCCACTGTGTAAGGGAGTGTGTTTTGGGAAGGAAAGCCGTTTTAGGGTAGAAAATAAACAGTGGTTCAAAATGTGATTGCTAATCAGTACAAAAAGACCTTCAGCGACTGACCTTACTCCCGGAATCCTTGGCTCCACATTCCCCCTTATCGTACCACCATTTGTTTTTCAGCTTGTCTAAGATGCCTTGTTCACTGAGTTTCAATACTGCAAGGTTTACAGGCGTTCTTCACGTGGGAAATAACATAAATAACATTATATTATGTTATTTTATGTTATTCAAGCTTCAAACTACTTTAAAACTATAGAAAGCGATAAAGCAGGGGGCCCTGGCCACAGAGTAATTTTAGACACTGCAGGCAACCTGAGCATTACCTTATAAAAAGTTAACACTACAGCAACGCTATATTTACCAGGGCCTGCCCATATCGCTTTGAGTAATCGGCACACACTGTTAAACAATGAGGATAGAAAAAAAGGCACTCCTCAGTTAGGTGTGTGTGGTGAGGGGGGTCGCCCCTCAAGTGACAATTGTCGGCGGCAGCTTGCAGTAGCTTTAGGACAGAGGTGTGTTACGTTTGATCTAACTGGGTGTCTTGTTGTACTTCCAGACAGAAAGCGAGTTTTATGGAGGCACGGGGGAGGGGACAAGGTCAGAAAGGGAACTGTTTCCATACTGGAGACCGAGACCAAAGATGAATGGGAACAGAAGTAGTTTTTATGTGAATCGCATGTCTTCTGACGACTTGCTCTTTAAGTAGACAAATCTGTTGCCCCGCCGAAGATGACCCCAGAAAGAACTGGACTACACGCAGGTCTTGACTGCACGAACTCTGAATCTTATGCATGTGCTGACCTTAATATGACATGGACCTCTGAGTTTTTGGATATGAGGGATCCTTTCAACAGCAGGTGAATTGGCCTATGGCTTGCTTTTCAGTTACTGACTGGCTGGGCTTCTGAGATCATCATTTAGCTGTGGTCAAGTCAGATCACCAGTGGGTGAACCAGATTGTTTGAAAGTGGATTATTACTATAGCTTGACCTAAAATGGCAAGCTAACTCTGCTTGTGCAGGCAGCACTGCAGAGGAGCAGTTTAGGGAGCTGTACCCGTAGCTAGGACTTCCTCAACTGAGAGGCCAATGCACCCCCAGGAGGCAATAGACCTTCACCTCTTAAAGTAATGGGAGCCACTGGGAAAATGAGAGAAAGCCCATTGGTCCTAAGGTAAAGATTTTCTCTCTGAGAACTTCCTTTAGCTGTAAAATGGGAATAATGGCCTTTATGCTAGCTTCTTTCTAGAGTTAACCAATCTTAAATGAAGCATCCCTAATAATTTCGGATTGAAAAATGACTATGCATACGGGGTGGCAGCATTCCATTAGGAGGCAATAAACTACTGTGTCCACATTCAGGTGAATAATATTGCCAGGACTAGTGTGTGTTCTCCTGAAGAGCACCAGTGTGCAAGGAGGAAAGCAAATACATATGTGCAGCTCTGAACGTGCCACAGAATTTCTTAGCTTATTTTGGATAAGTTGGATCCGCCAAACATCCAGACATTGGCAAGACTTCCTAGAGTCAGGGTGATCTGACCTACGTCAGACCAGTTTGCCAGCTCTATTTTGTTTCTTACCCCCTTTGCGGAGGGACCATTTCATCTCGAGATAGTCTGAGAATTAGATTATCACGTAAAAATCATTTGCAATTTCACAATATTTGAGGTTGGGAAAATGATAAACTGTTTCAGGGAGATGGCACTTTCTCCATTCATGCAGGGCTTGACTGCCGGAACATATGCATTTTGGATCTCACCGGAAAAATGAGGTCCTTTTATACTGGCAACAAGTTCCTTCAATCAGTGCTCAGGATCTTAAGCTTCTCAAATGCCAAGCAGATTTGCTAAGAATGACAAAAGAGGCTCAAATAAAAGCGTCTCGTTAAGATATTATTGGCGGTGAAAAGTAAGTTGTAGGCTTCTATAGGACAGGCAGGCCATCTCTGGAACTGCCTTTTCGGTTCTTTCCTTTCCTCCAATTATTTTTTGCTTCATCACGACCACCTCTTCCTTGGTGCTATGCCTTAAGCTACACACCCGCACACAAGCTGAGAATTATGGCCGTTAGCTCAGATGGCAAGGGATAAGCTTTCAGAGGTATGTGGATGACTGATTCTATCAGAGCCATAGGGAGAAATACAAAGCATTGCTTTTGTCCTTTCTGTGCTTCCTCATGCTATTCCATGCCTGAGCTCTTATCTCTCCTGCCGCAGGTTTCTTCAAATTCCTTCAGTTTCTCCAGACAGCTGCTCTTAGTACATCACAGCAACAGAGCAGTAAAGGTACTCCCACAAAGTCCAAATAGATCTCCCTAGAGATCCCAGTTTTGAAACAATTTCAACCCTTAAGTGAGCTAGATTGATAAAAGTGTGACATGTTCATTTAGAGCAGTGGTTCTCAAAGTGTGGGCCAAGGACCCTGGAGGATCCCTGAAAGCTTTCATCGCAGAGTCTGGGAGGTTGTAACTATTTTTGTAATACTAAGACATTCCTTGCCCTTCTCATATTCCCTCGTGGTATACTGCACAGCTTCTTGGAGGCTGTGTGACATTTGATATCACAACAAATTGAAAAAACCAAACATGAGAATCCGATTCTCTTACATTAAGTTAAGGATTAAAGAGATTTACGGACAGCGCCACTGCTCACTAATATCTTTTGCTTTGGAAAAGTTATTTTTTTTAATCAAAGTTTGTTATCTATGTTGACATAGTTTGGGTTTATTATTTCTTAAATAAGCACATTGTTTTAAAGATCTATTTTAATTTCTGATATGGTAAATATAATATACACAAATAACATCTTTTGGGGGGTCCCCTAGAAATTTTAAATATGTAAAGGAGCCCTGGAGCAAAAAGAAAAAGCCTGATGAGTATGATATTGGAAGAGGGGCAGCTTTTTCCGGGCCTTGGCTGTCACCATCCATGCCACTCTTGCCAAATCCAGGCTCAGTATGTCAGCAATTGCGGCAGCCTACTTCTCCCACATGGCCCTTCCCTGTCATCCAGTGGCTTCTACACAATGGCTGGTTCTGCAGCCTGATGGCCTCCACCATTGCAGTGCTTCTTAAGAAGGGGAAACTTTGTCCTTCAGAGCACATTTGACAGTGTCCGGAGTCATTTTTGACTACTACAGCCAAGTGGGGGGAATGCTACAGGCATCTCATGGGGAGAGGCCCAGGATGCTGCTCTGCACCCGACTATGCACACAACAGCCCCCTACAGCAAACCCCCTGATGCCAGTAGCCAAGGTTAAGAAACCCCACTTTTGAACATCCAGACTTCAACTGAGAAGGTCCAGGACATGAGAGAAATTTGGCAAATGATATGCTCCTAGAACTCTTGTCTTTCATTGGAAAAAAAATAACACAGGGCTCATGAAATGTGGCAGTGAACCGATGTGCATTTAGGAATTTCTAAATAAAAATGAAGGAGAAAAACAAACATGTCAAACAGCAGTACAGCCAGGAAGCATAAAAGCTGTAGTCAGAAATCACAGCTAATACCACTTAACCAGGTTAGGAGAACTGCCAAGGAAAGAAAGTACTTTCAAGGCCAAATCACCGACAACTATATGTTCCTGCAGGTGGAATAAATCCCCAAGATGGCAGAGAAGGACTGTTGTTATCCATATAATTTCCTCTCTTGCTGTACCTTATGGTTGTATTGCCTCGTTCAACGCAAATCAACTGAATATATTGAAACCCTCCCCCAACACATGTGCTGGCGAGATGCACACACACACACAGACACCATTTCACACCATTTATCATCAGTAACGTCACTTCAGAAGAGAAAGGACTATATTAACAACCCAGGAAATAGAAATGATAGAGCAAGGAATGTCCTTCCTAAAAAATGGTTGTTAATCTTACCACCGCCCCCCCCCCACAACACGTTGGTATTTTAAAGGAAGAAGTGGAATTAGCTAGGCATTTGGTCACTTTAAATGTCACTCCGTAAAGCCATTTTTGCTTTCCACTTCCACGTATTCTGCCTCCTTCTTCATCTTCTACTCTGTCTTAATGCCCATGGCTTAGATATCACACCAGACTATGCTGCTCAAGGGCAGAGTATTTGAATGATGCATTTGTATTCCCACTTCGTATAGTTCTCTCAATAATACTTTTTAAATGGAAAACTCAGCATTTTACTTTTCAGCCTACTACTTTTTATAATTACTGCAACGATTATTATTGTCGGCCAAATTTAATGACCATACTTAGAAAGTAGACTTATTATCTCCATAAGTAAAGCGATTGAGGCACAGATAGGCTAAGTAATCCACTCAAGTCTGCACAGCAAGTTATGGGGCAGGCCATAACGCAAAGTGTCCATCCAACTGTACTGTGTGTCCAAGGCAGAACACGAAAGGGCAGTAGCCCTCCTTATTTTGGATCTTAGCTCTTGGATGTTTTTAATGATTTTTTTCTTTAGGCACCACCATACTCCAAGGAACAGTCAAACTAGCAAGGACAGATCTTGCAGCTGGGGTCTTTTAGTGTGGCAAGGCAATATGTCTCCAGGGGAATGTTTCAGAGCAATTACTTCAGGCCCTTAACTGGTATCTAGGAGAATTACAAGTCAGAAATATTTATTGTACTCACCTCAATAGAGAACAGAAAGAATTAAACAAAGTAGGTCAGATTTCTATCGTGGAAATTAGTTGGGCATTCTCCCCATCTGAAGGGCTGGCTATGAGCTCCTTCCTGAATGGAGGCCTCCCAGGAAAAGTACACGGTGGGCAGGCTGAGGGAGAGGATGGGAGACCTTTGTGACGTGATTTCAGGGGATCTGGGAATGTGTCATTGCCCAAAAATCTTTTCCTTACTGGTGCCTGCAATTCCAGCATGAGGACTTCACACCTTTACGTTTGAGCAACATTCTCTGTTAAAATAGAAGCTTCCCAAGAAATGGGAAATAAAGCAGATTAACTGTTCATAAACTCCAACTCTGTTCCACTTTGTTTAAAAAATGTTCAGTGGGGAAAAGAGTGCAAAATTCCCCTCAGAATAAAACTGCACCTAAGTAAGACAGGGAGGGTAAGAGCCAATGTGAGTTTCAAAGTCATTTAAGACACTCATTTAAGCAAAGATAATTAAAGGAAGATAGGCACTTAAAAGTATGTGAAGCTCGTGCTGACCTGTGGCAGGAGCTGATGCCTGAGCCAGAGGACAGTGTGAATTGACATCTGTCTTTTCATAAATAAGGGCAGGAATATGATTCCTTATGTTTGGGTAATGAGGTTTACTTTTGAAAAACACACACGCAACTGGCTGATACAAATTCCTGCTTATCCCTGCCATCCACACCTGGCAGTAGCTCAGGTACAAAAGACTCTGCTCGCTTATCCAAGGCATCTGGCCCCAGGTGGCTCTTGTCTACGTTCCCAGCTCATTCCTGGGATGTACAGCCAGCCATTTGACAGCTCAGTGATGGCCATGGTTACTTGTAGAGACAGTTGTAGGATAAGATGACCATTTCCCTCCTGTGAAACTAGAAACTTTAAAAATAGCTAAACATTTGGATACATTAAAAAAAATCCATCCAATTTATTTTTCAAATTTGATTTTAGGAAGCACCTAAAACATGTAGCTTGGAGTCATGTTGGATTCTTTTTTTTTTTGAGACTAGGTCTCGGTACCACAGACTCAAACAATCCCCAGCCTCAGCTTCCCAGGTAGCTGGGATTACAGGCGCGCACCACCACACCCAGCTATTTTTTTTGGAACTAGGTCTTGCTACGTGCCCCCGGCGGGACTCAAACCATGATCCCTGCCATGGCCACAGTTTCCTAGGCTGCCGTTTACAGGCATGCACCACCATGCCCAGCCTGTTGGACTCTTTCTTGTAAGCAAGTCAATGTGGTGCAAGTGATTGAGGGTGCTGTTTCTCCATACTGGAAAATAAATAAAAATGGGCTTGTGAACTAATGACCAAGTTGGTGATTCTGGAAGGATGGAGAGTAGAATTTGTATTGTGGCTATGACTCTGGTCCAGAAAGATATAGGAACCCAGGATGTAGTACGGTTCATGTACCTGGGAGATGGGGGGTATATTCTGTTCTAAATGACTCTACTTCTTTCTGACCAAGGACACCTAAAAAGCCAAAGTGTGTGCATTATTAACAATGCCCCCAAGAGCTTCAATTGTGCCCTTCAGAGGATGGACAGACATATAAATATGTAGATTATGGAGAAAGACAAGATCACAGAAAAGTGTAAGGAGCATATGGGCAAAGACAATGTATTTGCATAGTGAATCAGAAACCTGCTCACAATCTGTAGAGGAGGAAAATGGAAACATAACCAAAGCTCTCCCCTCACTCCTATGCCATATCCAAATCCTACTCCAAGTTGCTAATATTTGCTTCTTGCTACCTTGTGATTTTTCAAGACAGTTATTTATAATTATCTCTGGTCCAGTAGAGACAGGACAGCCACCCTCTCTTTCCCTGGCTTTTTTTTTTACTGAAAATATTTCAGGTTTCCATCATGATCAGTCACGATGGAACTGGTCACTTTCTCCCTAGCCTTCTCCAAAGAGCTAGCATCATTCAGGAAGCGAAGGCACATATACAGGCACCTATCGACATCTCTGCCCCGTAGGTCTGGATTTACTAAGTTGAAGCCAATTGATGACCAAGCAAGAGAAGATTCTTTGCTAGATGAAAGGGTTTATTATTAAGATCCTTCATATTTTTTTCTGTAGGTTACCTTGGAATATGCGTAGTGAGAGGGTTTACTTATTTATATCATAGCTGTTGGAGGCGGCGACAGTTCAAAATATGCCCTAAACTACATTTGTGCCTGGAGCCCTTTAGAAAAGAAAGTTTCTATTCATTTCTTTTCTGCGGTTTCTCAATACAGGGCTCTAGGAGAGTGTGTAGTTTATTTCCATCCTTCTACTCTTGGATCGGTCCAAGCTTTCTATACAGCTTGGGCCATGTGCATGTGACAGCTGGGGTGACTGGTCCCTGGTCACATAAGCAAGCATCGTTCTCCAGGGGCAGCTATACTGATTTGCAGAGTTATGCAAAGCTTGGCTGCTAGGAGTCCCTCTGAGTATTTATATCTATATAGTTCACAATGTAGCTCAAACCCATTTAACTCCTTGCTAATGAGATCATAATTTAATATAAGTGCAAAGAGCAAATTCAATAATGTATGCATATAGCATTAGGTATTGAAAGCTGTGAGTTACATAACTAAAGCCCTGACAATGCTGGTGACCGAAGCTGACTGATGAACAACTGTGTTAAAGAAGCAGTCCCCAGAAGTCACTTACAGATCTGGGGAAAACCAGTACATTTCCAAATGATAACCTCTCAAGTGATAGTCTCCTTGATTCCACAGGTTGTGAATTTTAGTGAGGGATTGCCGCCAAACTAGGTCTTGGTTCAACCTCCCTCTCTAGTAGAGGAATCCAAAACCATTTTTTGCTTGTTGGCCACCTCACATAGTCCAATTTCTCTGGGAAGATTTCTTACTCAGCATATCCTTGACGGAGAGAAGGGACTCAAGGAAGATGCTAAGCTCCCGAGCAGCCAGTTTGGGTTAAATGTGACAATAGATACTTTCCCAAGTATATCCTTGACATGATACTTGAACATTCCATTTTACAGTCCATTAAAAATTCAGATGACCAAATGTGGTAGGGGTTTATTATGTATAAATGTGTTTTCTTTAGTTCATCCTACTGCTGGAAAGAGAGGTATAGACGGAGGAGACAGAAACATATTTGCAGAAACTCACTTGACAAGTTTTTCTGAAGATATCTAGCTCGTTCCCCTGACTCTAGGTGAAATATTTCTTAAAAGTTTAGCCTGTGGGTACCAGCATTCTCTCCCCTCCCCCAATAGCCCTCCTTGACTGTACCCATAGTAACTTAGTCAGTCTTAGCTTACACCCCAATAGACTGCAACAAGTGCGGACTGTACATCAGATCTGCAATTTGACTACTGACAGCTATGCCACAGCACACACACACAATGTTGTAGCATGCACACCAGTACTCAAGGTCTGATTCTCATCACTAATAAGAGATAGGATGCAAGGATGCAATAGCAGAGTCTCTCATTCTCTATCTCTCTCGTATAGTATCTTATTGCCTCAGGTTGATATTTTGAGAAATGTTTATTTCAAGGTCAGAAGAAGTTAGGATTTAAGGTTGAATATACTACGTGAACCACATGTGTACCACGTGAAGCATACTTTTGCCACCTCTGACCAATGGGGATTTGTCTCATGTGCCAAGGGCCAAATGCTGTACCGCTCTCTAGAAAGTCAAAAGAGAATGGGTTTCGATTGTTTGTCATACAAGAAATCTGCCCCCACCCTGCTCCACCAACCTCAACTCCCACCCTCATCCAGTGCATTTCAGTCATTTCAAATATTTCATGTTTCTCTTCCACGACCGACCTACTTTTAAGAGAGTGTGGTTCTAGAACCTTCTCTCCAAATGAAAAGAACCAAATGAGGTCTTGGAACAGACAGAGCATAGGCACACATCACTTCACTCTGCCATTGCCGTTGTGTCGTTCCTCTTGTCAATGGCATAACCGCATTCTTACCTTCAGGTTTTCAGTCCTGCTGCTCTTTCTGTAAGCTCTGGTGTTGGACATTGGTCATTATTTGTCAATATGAAACACATTCAAGTTATCAGGATAATACCAAAGGCAAATAACCATGTTCTAATCATAGAAACCACAATAAGGCCACATAGTCAATTTCAACAACAATTCACTAGAAATGGATTAATAAAAAAATATTTTCTTTCTGGATTACACTTTTTTTTTCCCGGTGGTAGAATTTATTCTTTAACACCATCTGGCAAAATCAGTGGTTTTGGCAGTCACTGAACTGGTTCAGTTCTTAAGGCAAAAAGTCCCTTGCTTGAAGCAGCCACTTGAGAGAAAGTGAGGGTTTGCTCTTGGGAGGAAGGCCTGAGTAAGTTCAAGGAGCAAATTTAGTCACTATCAGGGAAGAAAACTGTCAGATTCTTCATATTTCCAGGAGGCAGGACCAGCACAGAGACATGCAAACCAACGAAGAGCATAATATACTTACCCTGCTCCTCGATTCCAAACCAGTCTCGGTGATTCACAGGAACCTCTTCTAAGACCCAGGAAGTGCCATCGATCTGTAATGATTCTTGCCTACACACATAACAGTGTCAATAAGGAGTCATTGGGATCCGTTTTAAACCTGGGTATCCAAAATGTCTACCTTTAGAGATGGCTCCTGCCAATAAAAGGTCCATCTTGTTGCAGGGAAAAGGCAGATGCAGATTCATATCCATTACCCAAGGCCCAAGAATGTCAAAGAATTCTGGGTGTGGAAGAGAAGTGGTTAAGAGACGGTGGCATAGCAGAATTGTAGACATACATGGAAGAAGAAGCAATAAACATAGAACTGAAGAACCGAAGATTTATACATATGGGAAACACATCACTACTTCATTCATCTATGTACCACCCAATAGGAAGCTGAGGCCATTTGAAATGGGCTAGTGTATCTTCTACAGTCTTTGCTTCCTTGCTAAGCAAATGTGTGGGATTAAAAAAAAAGAGACTGCTACTGATACTGAGGAAGAACATGTTTGAATTTCTTAAGAGAACAAACTTTTTTAGGCACTTTTAAAAGCTCCCCGATGAAAGGAAACATAACTAATTTTAATTACAATTTTTAAAAGGTATCTTAAGTTTTCTAGGTTTGTTCCCAGCGTCACATGGGTTGGCTTATCCTAGCCTCTCTCTATGCTTGAACATGCTGATAATGCATTTCTTTTGTCAATAGTCTATAACTTATAATGATCATCCAACTTTTTAGTTACTGGAAGTCAACTGCCTAGTCTGTTCTCATCTCTGACTTCCCTATATGCCGTTCAGATTAAATGCAATACAAAGGCAACTCTTAATGCAGTCAAGGATATTCAGTGGTCCCATTTAAACACTTGTCTCCAATATCTCCAAAAGTACATAAGGTGTGTCGATTTTCAGATTCAGAAATAAGGCCACTGGAAAATTATTTAAATCCTTGAACAGATCTAAAGTCAGGGCAATTTTGGGGTGAGGTGGGGGGAGGGTAATGCCTTGTCACTCCGGTCACAAATAATTTGTTTCACCAACCAGATCCCTCTAGCAAGGTAAGGTTGCACAGGAAAGTTAAGCTGCCACCCTTTACCCAAGATGAAGGGAAAGAAGCAGGGTGGGCGGAATCACAAGAAATTGACAGCTTGAGGTGACAGGTAGCTGTGGAGGAAGGCTGACGTGCTTATTGGTAATTCAGCAGTTAAGTCCCCACTCTGCTGTGATTTACAGCAGCAGACATTTACTGGCTATGTCACAAACCCCAGGTGATGTGGGTTTATCACTGAAATAACCCACTGGCTCTTAATTTTGTATTTGCACACACATTGTAATAAAGCACTAACACAAAAAGATGATTTACCGGTTAAAAATTCCCAAGCCACAGATCTAATTTCCATGATCCTTGCCTTTGCCTTTGCCTTTTATAGTCCATGTAGGAAGGACGAAGTCTGCTTTGTTTAGTCTCTATTAGCCCAGGCTTTGGAAATTGACAAAACCAAGCAGTCTTTGAGTTCTAGCCTGGAGGTCTGGTTTAGGGGCACCCTCAATGACTGACCTTAACTTCATTTGTTGCTTTCAGAAGATAACATAGACTAAATATCCATTTCATTGGTTTGGTATAAGCCTGAAAAGTTGCTGACTTCTTTTATAGAAAAACAGAATAGGCTTACATGCTTGGGGGGGAGGGGAGGGAGAAAGTCAACAATTTAACATAATTGCCCATTTATCATTGTTTAAAGGTTGTAAGGGAAAGACAGAGAGATAAGTAATAAAGCTTTTTTACTCTCTCCTGGTTCACAAGATAATAGGTGTGGAAGTGTTTTTGAAAAAAGTAAAAGCACTTATAGATGTCAGGTTTTGTGATTATTGTCATTTTTAGTAATCAGTTGTGAGAACTGGAATGGCTTAAATATGCCATTTGCCTTCTAACCAAGAGAGTTGAGAATGAACCTGATTTTTATGGAAATAGATCATAGAATTCGGGTTCACATTGCTCATTGGATGGGTAGATGTGATAAATTGCTGTCTGCAGTATTATCACAAGTGCTGACCCTGAAAGTTAGCAGAGATTTGTGACAGCGTTAGCTGTGTGACCTTCTCAAAGTCACCACCATCTCTGGGTCTCACTTTCTCTATGACATGATGGTATATTCAAAAGTCATGCTTGCTAGGATGGGATGAAATAAAGAAGTGTAATTCTCAAGCCATTTTAGTAATACTGATAAACCTCACCGATTTGCGCTACTGGGGGGAAGGATTGTTTAAACGAGCAAGTCCTGAATTACAAAATAGGTTTGGAGAATGACAGTTTTATGACTTTCCGATTATTTTGTAATTCAAATGTACTATAAAACATTGCTTTAGTGGAGGTCTTCATGAGAGCTCCTGTAGCAGGATAGGCTTGTAACGAGTATGATTCTATCTAATAAACACATTTGAAAAAGGTTTGTTCTCTTAAGGAAAAATGCAGCTGACAACCTCATTTAAACTCATTTGCTTAACAAATCTTGTTTGGCCCCGTCCTTGATGAAGTTAGGCTGTAGACTGGGCCCTGTCCAGTTTATCACAAATTAAAATTTTGAGAGTCTCAAATTATTGAGGTTTCACTGCCTTTTCTACCTTCTTCTCCATTGTTTTGGCATCCCCAGTAAATCAGATTCAAGTTCATCTCTTGCACCTTCTCTTGCTCAACTCTCGGGAAACAGCAGGTAGCAAGAAGGAAGAAGATAAAGCCAAGTTCCTTGGTAATCCAGAAATGGAATAAATAAACGTTCGTTATGCAGCACTGATCATACTATATTCCATAGTTGAAAAAGAGGCTGGCTTATTTCAAAAGGTTGGTTGGAGGAATGACCAAAAGGAAACAAAACAAAACAAAAACCCTAAAAACGTGATTTGAAGGATGCCTGGTAGATTAGCACTATGCTCAAAGAAGTTGGAAATGTTTGGAATCTACTGATGTGTTTCTCTACTGGCATTTCAAAAACTGGAAATTATGGGCTACCAATACAATTACTTGATAACTTTGCAGCAGTATCAGCTGAGAAGAAAATAAAAAAGCTTGATTGCTGGTTGTATTTAGCTGCAAAAGCTGGTCTAAAGTTTTAGGGATCTTCATGATACCAAACCATCTGGGTGAAAAGTGAAAATTCAGCAAAATACGTGCAGTTTTGTTTGTTTACATAACATCAAATATCTGGTTATTTGAAAACTTCTGTGTACTTGACATCGTGTGGATGTTTTAGAGTCATCTTGGTTTAGTCCATGGCTCCTTTTTAACCATGCAGAGTGTGAATGATGACTTCATGAGAACAATATTTCCCATCCAGTTCAATGTTCATTCTGCAACAACTCACTTGAATGGTATCATTGGGATCTCCATGGCCTGCTAATAACATGGAAACAAGACCAGGAAGAAGGGGCTAAATACTTAGACATCAGGTTAGCCACTACAAAACTCAAATGAGCCAAAAGTTCAGCTAAACTGTCAATGTCATCTGTTCACACTGGTGGGAAAGGAAGTTAGTGCTTTTTGACACATAGTAAAACCTTGATTAATTGGAATCCATAAGGACGAATAGAATTTTCAACAAGGATATTCATTTGTTTCATTCTTGGCTAAGATTTTTTTCCTCAAAATGCTTGTATCCACTTTCTTGCCTCAGGGAAGAAGCTGCTAATGTCTGGGGGGGGGGGGTCAATCCAGATGGAGAATTGCTGAATGAGACAGAACCACAGGTCACCTCTTGGCAAGTGATTAAAAATACCAATTTCTTGCAGTCTTCTTTTTTGGCACTATTGCTGCTTTCTCATCAGTGTGGAATACTGAGGGGGGCAATTCAGTTTGGGGTATCATTACATGAGTTCTGGTTAATCAAGGTTTTACAATAAGAGACCTCGCCAATGCCTGGTAAGATTATGTGCTGTAGAAAGTTGTTTAAATTTATTTCTTTGAAAATGCTCTGTATCAGTGTTCTCAAACCTACGTTATACTGCAGACTGGCAAACTAACTTTTCCGTCAGCATCCTGAGGAATGGAGAGGGAAAGAGGAGCACGGGTGTAACCATTGTCTCTGAAGGTGAAAGTTTGGCTTGCCTGCCTGTTGGCGTGTGGTTGGGAAACACTGTTCTTCACCTTAAGATGCCCATGGTATCTTGGTTGTACAAGAGCCGATCTTACATGCTTCAATATAATTCTCATGCCTCTTGGGCCATGGAGGAGGCTATTTTCACGTCCTCTCCTGTACTTACCCAGCACGTCTTTCGATCACTTGGAATTGTATCTTTGGAGCTTGTCCGTATTGCTTGTTGCTTGGATGAAGGCCATTCATTCTTTCTAGCCCCGAAGAACAATAAGGAGCCAAAGGAATGCCAAGCAAGATGAGTTTTCTCATGATGGCAGCCTGGATAACAATTAGACCTACCTGAACCAAGAACATAGCTAAGAAGAAGCCAAATCAGGGATTCATACACACAGATTCTCACAGTTAGGCGACGCACTTGTTTCAATATACAAAATATCACTGCCAAGTCTATATATGGGTGGCCTATTGAAGAAAGACCCCACTTAACTTGAAACCGAGCTCATTCATTGGCTTTCAAGTTAAGTGGGGTCAGCTTAAATAGGCCGCCGCATATAGAGAACGACATCTCAGCATTCATACAGGTAACTGAGTAAGCCAACTCGTATCAACCAACAAACCAACCTCCATGAACAACCGTCATGCCTTAGGGCTAAAAAAAAAAATAGGCTGTCACCTGACTTTTCAGTGGGTAGTTTTGATTTCTCCCACCACTCAAACAAGGCAGGCGGGGACAGTCTGAAGGAAAGCCAGTCTGAAGGAAAGCCGTGTGCTCCTGAAGCCCTAGTGCATTGAGGCCCACACCATGGCCTTTGTAAGGCAGCCAGGTGTGTGAGGGGAAGGAAGGAGTGTAGAGGGGGAGCCTCTGTCTGGGAGTTTAAGAAGGGACCCAAGTTAGATCAAAAATGTGGGCAGCGCCCTGAAGCCTTTCTGGTTCCCAAAGCTGCCAGGCAGGGGAATCACCTGGTTATTCCACTTTATGTGTGAGTCTTGTGCTCTCTCCTCAATACTAAGATAACAGTCTTGCCGATTACTCGTCACTAAGGGTACCCGGTTGTGGTGACATTGAGGCTGACCTTGGAGTCACCGCCCCCGCTGCCGCACTCTCCTTTGTCGTACCACCATTTGTTTTTCAATTTGTCCAAGAGGCCTTGCTCATTCAGTTTTAATACTGCCAGGTTAACAGCATTTCTTGAAACGATAAAACATAACTTGTAAGAAAATGCACAAATGCTTAGGAAATCGTTAACGTATAAAAAGGAGCACAAGAGGACAAATTGGCTAAATTTCACAGAACGTGGAGCTATAAAAATGTCTGTACAGCAAATACAGGGTTAAATATTGGAAGGTGGCATGGAGGATAACATTTGCTCAAAACTGAAGTGTGCGGGATGGGGAAATTGTCTTTGAGGAAAAAAGTAACAAGAACACCACATCCATGCAATTAACATTCGTCACATATGGCACCATAACTTGGCTTTTACCATTTAAATTGAAAAAGCCGTTGAACTGTAAAATTAAAACGGCAACAAACAGTCAGAGAGGACAACACAGAGAGAGAACATTAAAAAAATGGATGCATTAAATAGATGAAACCATAATTTACCGTCTTATTTAACTCCATGGAATATTGTAGATTTTAAACTTTTAAAAGTTACCTCAAAATCCACAAGAAAGAAAATGACAACAAAATGCATCAGGGTAGGTGGAATACTATAACAACACGGATATTGTTATATTATTCCACCCACCTTAATGCTGAGCCTTTAGGGGTTGCCACACCATAGCCTTTGGAATCCAGATTTCCACCAACTTTCATCGTATCACACGGTTTTCTCTGCTCAATGTACTCATTCATGGTTGACTCCAGCAGGAAGGCAAACTTTCCCTTGGACTTCCGCACTCGGGCCACCCCATCTGCTGTCGTTTTTGTAAACACAGATGGCTCTGCTGATTTCATGTAAGACCACATTTTCTCATAGACAGCAATTTTGGACCTCTGTAACAGAGATAAGGATTCTTAGAGCTGCCAGATATGAATGCAGTGGTGTTCCAACATCTCTGACTGCGATCACAGGAAGAGAGGCATGTTATGCTGTAGCTCAGTGGACACATTTGCACATATATAAATATGGTTCCAAAATAGATTTCTCAAAAACCGTACTCTCCTTGCCATGTGTGAGGGTCTCTGATATTCGCTATTCTGTTCTAATTCACTTAAAAAAGTGCTGCTCAGGACACACTAAATTGATTTCATGACTCCACTAATGGAATGCAATCTAGCTGGAAAACACTCTTGGTTCAATCTTCCTCCCAATGCAGAAATCTTCCCTTTGATATCCCCCTATGTGATTATCCTTTACCTGCATGAGAAAAAAAAAAGAGGCCATTGGAAGGAAGTGTAAAGCCATCTTGCTAGCTCACTCCAGCACGAGACATTAATTATTGTAAGGAAGTACTTCTTTATTCTGAGTGGAAATTTCTCTGTATTTTCCACTCCACAGTACTGTTCGCTAAAGCTAGGCAAAGCAATTTTATTCCCCTTCTCCCTGATGGTCTTTCAAATATTGTAAGCCTGTTATTATTTTTCCCTTTTCATTTCTTCATCAGGCTAAACTCCAGTAACATGTAATACTATGTTTCGAACCCTCATACCTTTCTTTTTCACATAGGATTCTAGTTACAATATAGATTGATGGTTCTAGAAATAAACATGGTACCTCAGACAAACAATTAAAGAAAAATTTTGCTTCTTCTTATTAGAACATTATTTTCTACCAATGCTGCCTGTAATGTCCTCATCTTTCATCCATCCTTTCAACGAGTATTGGGCATCTGCTATATATAAAGTACTCTACTGGGGGTGTGTGTGAAGGGTATAATAAAGTGAACGGAGTAGCTCCCTCAACTCAGGTTGAGGCTAAACTAAAACTGTTAGTTCTTTCTATCAAGACAAGGTACCCTCAACTTTATCTTACTTGAATTTTGAGTTGAATTCCATTCATTTCATTTCAATTACAGTGATCTTTCAAACATGTATGAAATGCTTGCTGCTCTGTACTAGATTTTCTATGGATTAAAAGGGAATCATATTCCCAAAGAACCTGTGACTTTTGATTGAATTGGGAGCTGAGTCCTTAGAATGAAAACCCTGGGGAAATATTCCAAAGCAAGATTTGACCCAGAGTGAGATAACACAGTAGAAACTATAAATATATGGGCTGGAACTCCTAAAGCTTTTAACATATAAATTAAACTGCTTCAAACAATCAGACCTTGCTGACACTCTCTCTGAGTTTCTGAAACTCTTCACTGAGATGGGAACATGCTTGTATTGCATAAAGAATGACAAACACACAGAACACCAAAAATCCAGTATAGCCAAAGCTGAATAAACAAATGAAAGTTACATGGAATGAACTTAGAGGATAATCAGAGGCTAGAACATGTGGCATCCTGTCAGTAATGATAGAAAATTTAGATTTATTCTACATGTGATAAGAATCTATTATAGGGTTTTTGAGGAAAGGTATGATTATATCTGATCTAAATTACCTGCTCTAAATTTTAATTTAGATCAGATTTGAAAGCATTACTCTGGTTTTTGCATGGAGAATAGATTGTAAGATGGGTCAAAGTAGAATCAACTAGTCTAGACTGATTAGGAATTTATTCTTATAGTCCAGAGGAAAGATGGCTGGGAATATGAATTAGTTGGGAGCAATGGAGATGAAGAATAGAGGATGAATGCAAGAGATTTTTAGAGAAGTCAGCCAACAAGATGTGCTGATAAGAGATTTCCACCTGATGGTCCTATAGATGCTTTCAGATTATACATTTCCAAACCAAATGTATCATCTTCCTTGTAAAGTATGAGTCTCCTAAATTCTATCCACAAACCATTTAACATCCAAATTAGAAGGTCTGGTTATTACTCCTTCCTTGGCCTGTATTATGCCGTGCTTAATCTCACATAGATATGCTTGTAGACTCCGTCTTTTTGTCTTTCATTCTCATTACCATTGACTTGAGTCAGGCATCCATCATTTTCTTGCTCTGAACTCCATCACTTCCCAGCTTAATCTCTCTCTTCACCCAGCTTAATCTCTCTCTTCAACTTATGCTCCGGTGATACTTCTAAAATGTAAATCTGATCAAGTTACTTCATACTTTAAGATCCTCTGATAATCCCTTAATATTTACAGGACAAAATCTAACTCTGATATTCAAGAGTGTGATCCTGTCTATACCCTCATGTGATGCACTCATATGACACATTTTTATGTCTTAAACATTTTGTTATGCTTTCACTTCTGCCGGAATTTCTTTCCCATCCTACAAGATCCAGGGCAAGTATGCCTTCTGTGAAATCTTTCCTGCCCCCATAGAAGTGTTTCTTTAGCTGTACTTGCAAATCACTCTGTTCATACCTTTGCTATAGAGCTTACTACATTGCATTATAGCAAGTTGGCTATGCATCTATCTTTCTCATGTTACTGTTTTTTAAGGACAAAGTCCACACCTTCTACATTTTGATAGCCCTCTTGGAAGCCAGCACAATGACGAATACATGGTAGGATCCCAAAATATAGTTAATAACCAAAGCTTAGGCCTGATCAGGTTTACAATAGATTGACTGTTGGTCAAAGATTTCAGAAGTTTTGGGAAAAATAGCCACTGGCACTAGTTTCATAGTACTTTTGAAATCTAGAGCTGAAGTTACTCTAAAGAATGGTAGTCTAATTCCTAGTTAAACCAGTCAGGATATATGCTTTATAATCCACTTTTAAAAAACCCCTTATTCTGCTGTAGACAATCACACCAATACTTTCTCTTCTTTAATAATCCAGGCCTTACAAGACTGAACTCTCATTCATTGGCATCTATACTCATTCTGTACTACATGGCCTTTGTCTGACAAATATAAGAGGTTCTAAAGCATCATAATGAAATAGATTTTTTATGACTTTATTTCAGTCATAATTTTTTAGTCAGCTGATCAGAGAATTTCAAAATATAATAAATAACTCAGATGCACACAGAAAGATATAAAAAATAATACATGAAGATCCAAGTGCCTGCCACAAAGGCTAAGAAACAAAGTATTATGGAGTTGGTTGGAACCTGCCTACCTACCCCTCCTTTTAGGCCAAAAGTGATGACTGAAAGTGGTTCCCAACTGATGTTGGCTTAATTTACATTTTTTGACTTTATAATCATGTGAAGGCAATATGCATTCAGTAGTAACCATTTTTGAATTAGGGTATTCTGTTTTTCACTCTTAGTACAGATTCTTTTTTTTTGGAAACTGGGTCTTGCTATTTTTGCCCATGGAACCGCAGGCTCTCGTTGCCCAGACTCAACGCAATCCCCAGCCTCAGCTTCCCAGGTAGCTGGGATTACAGGCATGCGCCACCATACCCAGCTATTTTTTGGAACTAGGTCTCACTATACGGGCCCCAGGCGGGACTCGAACCGCGATCCCTAGCCCCTGCCGCTTCATAGGCTGAAGCTTACAAGCACGAGCCACCGTGCCCGGCCTAGATTCTAATAAATTATATAAGATATTCTTTATCATAAAATAAGCTTGTGTTAGATGGTTTTGCCCAGATATAGGTTAATTTTTATATATGTATATATACATATATAATCTATAAATACATATATATATATACACACACATTATTGAGCATGTTTAAGGTAGGTGAAGCTAAGCTATGATGTTCGGTAGGTTAAGTACATTAAATGCATTTCTGACTTATGATACTTTTAATTTACAGTAGTTTTTCAAAATGCTGACACTGTTTATTTTTCCAAGTACACATTCTGTTTTTAATTTACAGTGGTTTTATTGGTAAGTAGAGGAAGATCTATACACTAAACTTGATCTTTATCATTTTCTTGCATGTCTTTATATTTTTCTGAGAATAAACTTATCCCCTTGTAATTGCTACATCGTGTTTCAATCTATAAATGTACCCAACTTTCGTGAATTGCCTGTTAAAAGAATCTTAGGTTAGTTCCAATTTTTTTTTGTGGGGCATTACAGACAAGATGGTGGGTGAGTATGTAACTCTCCGCATTTCCAAAGATGCATTTTGTGTCCTTCATCCTGTTTCAATCAAACCTGAGCAAAAGCAGGAGAGGGTTAGAACACTTTGTCTTTTACACAGTTGAAAAACAGGCCATTGCTTCCAAAGATAAATTTATAAGGCAAGGGCAAAGGGGCCCATGCTTTGTCCACTATAATTTGAACTCATTTACTTCATCATTTACTTGAGCTCTTTGATTGCTGATACAGGTTGGAAGGTTTATTCCTTTAGGTAATGATGCATTTTTAGGAGAATAAATGATTGCTTCTGAAGTGGGCACTTAAGCTTGTGTGGTGTACAGGCAGCAGATATTAATGAATGAGGTAAAGGTAAAGTTAGTGGCAGAAATGACTGAGTCTGTCTGACTCTAGTCAGGTCAGAAGTGGGAGCTGAAATCCTCCGGCTTGGCTTGTCCCCTGTGGGCAGGATGAGTCCTGTACCACTGGGGTCTCAGGTCTCGGGGTCTAGGGGCATCTGCCTCCATGTGGGCTGGGGTGGGGCTTGGAATTTCTGCTGGGGGGGGTCTCCCTCTGGTTTATTCCCACTCCAATCAGACCTCCACTAGGAATGAGAAAACCAGGCACTACCGCTTGTAGATACAGGAGAGGAGAGGAACAAATACAGGTCCTGGCTATACTCATCAGTTTGCTAGGACCCAAACAGAGCAGAGGAGACAAGACTAACTATAGTGATGACCTGTCACAGGGCTCCACCTACATTGTCTCCGGGGGCTGGGGAACCAAACCCCTGACCTGCAACATTATCAGCAATGTGAGTGAGGCTCCCTCCTTTTCCAGTGGGGGATGAAAGCCACAGAGAGGCAGCTGCAGTTCCTTTGCGGAACTGTAAACCACGGGAGAAGAGATGAACTGGACCAACCACCTGCTAAAGTCTGTTCGCAGTGGCTGGGAGGGGGCTTCCCAACACCAGAACTATAAGGCTCAGAAGCAGCACCATGTGATGGTCGTTGGAATGCAGGAGACAGCTAGTATAAATGAGGAGGCACGGAACCCAGGGAACACACAGGTTTGTAGAAAAGGAGACCGTCTCCTCCACCGTAGGAAGCTCCAAAATCAAGATGTCCACAGAGAGTCACTCCACACCCCTGGCCTGCAAGAGGTTCCTGGTGCGCTGGGTCTGGCTGCCCGCCTCACAGTTACTCCTGGAGATCTGAGCAGCCTGGTCTGCTGTGGCCCGGGAGCGCAGGTCCTCCCAGGAAAAAGACATTAGTCCAACAAAGAAAAAAAGAGACCAGTGGGTCAGGCATGGATGACCAGTAGGTCAGGCATGGATGACCAGTAGGTCAAGCATGGATGGAGGACTTGCAGTAAGAGAGGAGTTGGCGTGACCAGAGTGGGGAAGGGGGAAAAGGGGAGTGTGGTGGTGGTATCGGGGTGCATTATTGATGGGGGGGCCGCACCTACGGGGAATAATAGCTATATAAATATGACCGATATTGTATGAAAATAAGAAAAAAAATACAAAAAAGGGGAAATGATTGTGTCTGTGTTAATAACTGAGTTCCAAGAGAAGTTAGAAATGGGGGTAGGGGGAGGAGGAAGAAAAAAATAGCTCATGAGTGAGAAAAACTAGGCTGAAACCTTTATCTTACTAACTAGCATTTAAGTGACAGTGTAATATTCAGACCAAAAAGAATGGAAAAGTATAATTAGTTCTTTTTTTTCTTAGCCTGTCTTATTTTGGCTGAAATACTGAAGGCAATAAAAAGGATTGAGTCTTAGCTCAATCATCTGGAGGAATTTAAAAAATTATGGGCAGAACGTGTAATAGCAAGTTCATTTTCTTCCAAACCTCCACGATTCATTTACTTCACCTCACAAAGCACCACTTTGTACCGCAGAAGGAATAAACAATGGTTTATGCAGCGGAGCCATGAGAAAAATTTTTAACAGAGCTAGATAATTAGCAAATGAAATCTAAAAAGAAAGATACATAAATGGAGGAGGAGCAGATTAATCCAAAACAGTAGATAAAATAGAGCTCTAGGTGCAACAGTCATTGTTGCCACTATTTGTACAGAATCATGAAGGTCTTTGATACAAAGAGCTTTGCCTTTTTGCTGAGGGGAGAATTTGAATCTTAAGCCCCACAAGGTGGACACAGAGAAGTAAGTGCACGTTGTCTTCTCTTGAGACCTTGCATCTCTTGGCAATCATGTTGGCCATTCCTCATCACTGTGCATACAGTAGCTTGCCAGTGCTGAAACTTCTCCTCTGGAAGCACAAGTAAGGACAAGTTCACTATACAGTGCAGTGTATAGTTGCACTGGTTGGATTTGAATCCCACCTGCTACCTACCTAAATGAGCTAAGCGCTGTCTCAATTTATCTGTAACATCGAATGATTTTAAAAAAAAATCTTGATGGTTTTATAAAGTTAATTTATTTATTGAGTTGATTCAATGTTTTAATCGTCTAATGTTGTTGTTCATTTTGTACAAGATTTGATTTCTCCACTCAGGTATAGTCCCCAAAAATCTTGCCCCACCACATCACCTGAGAACCATCACCAGAGTCCCTTGTGCTCTTCCTTCCCCTGTTTTGGCCCCTCTCTCTCCCCATCCCTGTTGTATGCTTCAAGTTTTGACTGTTTTTAACCCTTTTTTTGTTTGTTTTTAAAATGGGATGATTTTAAAAGAAGTGCTTACTTCAAAGATTTCTTAGGGGAAATTATGGAGCATGTATCTCAATTAGATCAGTGTCTAGCACATAGGCAGTAACAAAAAATGATGTAATTTTATACTACACAAAATAACATTTGTCTTAGTGGCAGAACTTAATAGCATTGTAAACTATATCCATCCCATATTTACAGAAGCATTACTTCATTCTATGGAGTCAATAGTATGCTCAGATATTGTTTTCATGCTTCAGTCTCCAGATGTATCCCTGGTAAATGCCCATGGTCCGCCATCAACAGAAACAATATTGTTTGACTTGAGCTTTTAAAAATTTTGTTGATGGAGGGAATATGGGGTGGGTGGCAAATATTCCTTTTTAAATTTATGTTTCATATTTTAGTTGCTGTTCATTAAAGTCCTCATCAACTAGACACTGGCTACTGGTAAACAAGATTGTTTCATTAAAAGTTAAATTAGAAAATCCACTTGGTCAATGAACCGTCCAATTGGAATCAGTAGGATACTGTCCTTTTGAAGATAGCACAGCATCTTACTGTGCAAGTATAGTCTCTAGTATACCTACTATAGAAATAAGTGTTTTTATACTTTCAGAGATGAAGAAACCTCAGAGACCATCTGGTTCAACCACTCATCTCAGGTAGCCATGGTCTCTCTCTTCAAGTGTCTCGTGGGAGGTACTCCCTTGCTCAGAAGAGGCACAAGGTGGCAGCTTGCTCCGTGATGGGACAGTTCAAATTGATTGAACCTTCTTTTTGTTGAGCTGACATCCTTCATGAGGGCCTCTCTGACTTCCAGTCCTAGTTCTGTCTTCTGCTTGAAATGGGCAATGTCTCCTCTCTGCTTCCATTTCTGCATAGAAGTTAGTTCTGCTTACATTGCTTTAGTATTGGTCGTCCTCAGAGAAATCTGAGCTCCTTGAGAATAGGGTTATGTCTTTTGGTTTGTTTGCAGAGCGCCTGGCCTGTAGGAAACTCACTCTGTATTTGTGGCCTCATGCCCTCCAGAGGGGTAGTGGATCAATATGCCTTCTTTTCCACAGAATGTGCAGCCTGAAGGCTGCCTCCACCATGACCCCTCTTAATTGTCTTTTCTCAAGATCACAAGAAGGATATAGTTGGATTTTATTAAACTATATATTCTCATAAGTATTTCTGGTTGCTATAAGGTGATTTTCTATAAACCATCTCATTTATTTGTCTAAAATTATTTTATTGAGGTAACATTGATTTATAAAACTATATTTCAGGGATATAGATTCACTCTCTACAAGTGTATGTTCCTACACTGTGCCTACTGCCAAAGCCCCAGTAACCCTCTACCATAGTCCATTGGGCTCCCTCCCCCTTTTGTGCTCAGCCCCCTTCCTCCTCTGGAGGAGGAAGTTCCACAGTCAGATTTCTAGGCTTGATTTTCTCATTTAAACCTTCCAGCAACCCTGGGAGGTCAGAACAGCAGGTGTTCACTACTTAATCCTCAGCACTTGGAACAGTGTCTGGCATCCAGAGGTGCTCAGAAAATACTTGTTGACTGAAAGAATGAAGCCTCATTTTATAGATGAGGGTATTGAGGTTGAGATTGTAAGCTCAGGGGCGATGCCAAAAGGTGCCATAGTGGGTTTTAGCCTAATGCTCATTTCCTTCGGCCCACCCCAAAATGACCACTAACAAACAAGTATGGGAAAAACTGTGCTGGCTTTGCAAATGTAGTTTCCAGATAAATCTCAAGCAGAATGCCACCTTGCATGGCCTCCTATATAGAGATTCAGAGAGTGTCGCCGACTCCATAACTTGTCCCTGGCCACTCAGCAAAGGAAGGACAAAACCAAGACCCCATCCACATCAGATGAATTCAAGTCTAGTGATGGTTTATCACTGGGAGCACAGATATTTTAGCTTGAAGGCTGACAATATCCTTTTTGGTAAAAAAGAGCAACTCATCTTCAAAACTATTTCTTATTCAAGCGTTTTATAAAAAAATGGGACAAATTCTATGTTAACCCCAATCCCTTCCCACTAAGGCACTGGAATACATGAATAATCGTGCTAAGCTCTACCCTGTCTGTAGTGTCCACATGTCACCAAGCAAAGGGATCAGGACAACTGGGGAGGAAGATGAGTGTATCAAGCCAAATGCAACTGACACTTGTTTTTCTTTCATATCTGTTTTCAAGAAAGCAGTATCTCTCACGAAATGCATTTGGAAAAAGGAATCATTGAATTTTACAATTTTTTTCCCACTTAAGTCAAGGCGCTGGTTTCATTTTTGACTTGGAGCAAGGCACACACACAATGATTTCTTTTCTGAAGCATGACCAACCCTGCAATTTCCTTGTCTTCCCTTCACTTAGGTTCACACATTTCTAAATGTTCAGACAAGCACTGCTTGTCAGTTTCCTTTTGCTTCAGACAATCAGGGAATGAGTCTGTACTAGTGAAAGCAGGGGGAAGAAGAGGAAAGAAGAACTGGTTTCTATTTTTAGTTTCTCTGTCGGTATGCCATGATCCTGGCTCAGTTATTTTGGGGGTTAGGTTCTGAGATAACTTTAGTGAAGCTGGAGGTCACCTTTTGTCTAGACATCAAGTTGTGCTCTCAGACATCAAGTGCTCATTCCAAACGCCTTTGCCTAACATCTTCATATTGTCCTCTAAAGTTCAGGGTCAAGTTTCCCTCCACCTCAAGGAGTAATATTTCAGACACCTCCTTTCTGAAGGTGCAAGTGACACCCCAGATAAGTTTCCGGTGACCTTGCTAGTTTTCCTCTCTGGCATGAAAAGTCAGATTATCATTCTGATTTTTCTTTTGTCTCTTTTGTCAAGTCAGACTAAGAATATCCCAGTGAGTTGAAAATAGCACCAGAGGATATATGACTTTGGACAGCAGAGTCAACAAACTCTTGGAATGAATGATTCTAAGGTCCCATTGCTCTATTCTGGGGCAGTAGAGGGAAGGACACAGTATCTTCTGTTCTGGAGGCGCTAATTCCATGATTTTGCTTCCTAGGAGACATCTTGAAACATTTGGAAACATTTTTTTTTTTTACTGTCATAGCTTGGGGAGAAGAGTGATGCTGGTATCCAGTGGCTAAAAGCCAGGGATGCTGCTAAACATCCCACATTACATAGATTATGTCCCTGACCAAGAATTAGCTAACTTGAAATGTCAGTACTACCGAAGTTGAGAAAAACCTGCTCTATGATCTTTGGTGGAGTCAGCAGTAAGTGAGCAAAGCAATACTATCTATGAGTTTATGCTTTACCCCAGGTTTTGTTTTAGGTTTTACATGTGTTAGCTCCTGTAATACAACTGTGTGTAAAAGATTATATTATCTTCCTATTTTAAGGTGTAAAATAGAGGCACAGAGAAGCTAAGATACTTGCCCAAGGCCGCAGGGCTAGCAAGTACTGAAGGGGAACTCATTCATGCAGGTTGAACAGTACGTTGCTCCCAGATAGGGGTGACTGTAAATCATGTACTAGGGCTGGATCACGTGGCTTGAAATGGTGCTTATGGTTTCACATAACTTCAAGGAGCACAGAATATTTCTTTTATTCCGTCCCTAAAACATGAGATTGGAGATCAAGATATCTTGCCTTTAACTCACATGAAAATCCACTCCACAAATTTTTTTTTTTTGGGGGACTAGGTCTCGCTATTTTTGCCCGTGGAACCACAGGCTCTCATTGCCCAGGGTACCACAGACTCAAGCAATCCCCAGCCTCAGCTTCCCAGGTAGCTGGGATTACAGGCACACGCCACCACGCCCAGCTATTTTTTTGGAACTAGGTCTCACTACGGGCCCCAGGTGGGACTTGAACCGCGATCCCTAGCCCCGGCCGCTTCATAGGCTGAAGCTTACAGGCACGAGCCACCGTGGCCGGCCCCACAAATTATTTTTTTTCCTGGAGAATGAAATAAGATCTACTAGGGCTGTTACCAAGAAGATGAAAACAACACGGATGGTTTCTGATACTGCTCATTTTTCACTGCACCCCTCCCCTGGACAGTACCACTTCCTTCCCATTGCCTTACAAGGGTCAAGCTAGCTACCCCTACAAAAACTGGAAATATTACCACTGGGATGGGAATCAGCTGGAAGTGTGACCCCCATTGCAGGAGGACTTGGATTTCAGGGAAGATCAAAGCAGAGCTGAAGGAATAATTAACTTCAGCGGAGGCTGGACAATTGGCCAGAAGCCGAGGGCACCTGGAACACAGGTCTTTCTGGGGCCACAGAGGCCAGCCCAGTGGAAGGAAGGCCTGTCTCAGAGCTTGGGACTGCCACTAGGACCCCCACCTCTAAGGGTGCAGAGAGCCATCAACAGACAAAACTGACCACTAAGGCATCTAAGACGTGTTGGAAGTAGAGCAGGGAACCAGCCCCCTGGAACTGCTGGAGGACAAAACAAAAAGGAGGAGCTCTGAAACCAACAGCAGAGGCTCCTGGAGCTGAAAGCATGCTGCCTCACTTTAGGAAGGGAAGACGAAGATGTGAAGCTCTTGGAGCTGAGGAGATATGAGGAAGAAGCAGCAGCCCATACCGATCTGAATTTCATCCTCACGTATAGGGTGAGTGAGTCAGGCTTTTTTTTGTTCATTAGTCTGTACATACCTAGCACCTGGGTATTGCATCTTCCCCACTGTGTGGCCCAGCGGGTGTGCGCATGTGTCAGTGGGTACACCTGGGCTTAGGCGCACCTGCCTCCCTGCCCGCCCCCCCTCCCCCGCCTGGTGTGTCTGTGTAACTGCTAAAAACAGTAAAGAAGCTACGCAGACTGGTGAGCCTGATGCTTACATGACAATGGCATCATTAGGCTGGTTGCTCTACAACTGGCGACCAGGGTGGTTCACGACATCAGATTAAGAGCCATGGAAATGAACTGATACTTGCACCTCTCCAAGATTCGTATTTTGACCCATGGTACCACATTGTGCCTCTTTGTGCCTCAAATAACCTGGGGGCATAACCAGTTAAAGCAGAGGGGTGAACGTGTATTAAAAAGCTTAATCTTATATATATTTATTATATATAATTATATATCCTCACCTTTAGATTGCAGAATCTATATTCAGGAGGAGGTAGCAACTACAGAGAAACTATGTCTGCTGGTTAATACCTAGAGTTAAACCTCAGACTACAGAACTCCCAAGCAACGGACTGTCTCCAGACCAGCCATCACTGCTAAACACTCCAGGGCATTTCCTTAAGCTTGCTAGAGTTCCATGTTTCAATGAAATTTCATTTCCAGCAACCTTGAGCCTATCCCCTTTGACCAACTGGATTTCACTTTCCGACTGTATTTTTATTTTCATGACTAAAATACTTGCGAGAATTTCAATACTCTTGATGTTTTTAAATCAATTAATTATAATGCAGAAGCTAACTTGACTATGGAGAGCCCAAGACATATCCTTAATAAGTCTATTCAGGAGAAAAATCTATCCTGGAATTGTAATATTTTTAGTTTCCACAGTGACTCTTTCTTCCAGTCTTTAAGGGCAAGAATTATTTTCATACTAAGGGAAAAAAGGCAATAAAGAAAAGCAATTTGCCCAGAGATATCTAGAAAGCCCCAGTTTTTTTCACTCAGTGTTTTTTTTTGACAGTTAGAACTAGAACTAATCTTAGAAGTTCTTTTAAAGCTAGTGCTTCTGTTCTCTATCTGTTGGTAATATACACCTGGGCAAATACTGATCGCTACCCCTGCTATTCTGATTTAATTGGCACAGATCGGGTCAACACAGTTTTAAAAGCTTTCCAGATGATTCTAATAGTAAACCTGTTAGAATAACAGGACAACCAATAAAGATTATGCTTCAGCAACAACTAGTTGCTAGTTCTTGTAATGAACATTGAGATGAGACACCTGCCATTTATTAAGGAAGGTGCCTCACACTTTATATATTGTTGGCCTCCTCCCAGTCTGTATGTTATCCCATCCTCATTGCCATGTGCAGGGCCTCAGCTCCAAGCTTGCCTGGTTCTCAGTGGCTGCAGATGACAAAGTGGGTCATGAAGTCCATATTTGGGGGCAGGAATAAGATTTTATTATGAAGCAGCAGGAGATACACAGGCAGTAACAGCTGCAGCTCCCTTTGGGCTCCATGCCCAGTGGTCCCATGCCCCCTGAGTGGCAGTGAGGGGTCATGAGAGGCCCCCCTGGAGGAGCCCTATTAGTGTTTATGTGATTTATAGACAAAGCCAGCACAGGACCAAGTTTAGACTTCGTTTACAGAAGTATGTTCTGGGCGTGAGAACTATACATCTAAGTTACATTATTATTTAATGCTCTCCGAAGATGCGGACTACAGCTCAAGGCTCAGGTTATCCGGCCACCTGTGCTGAAAGATCATGGTGAAAAAGTCTGAGAAACTCGGAGAAAACTGTTTGCCTACAGGTCCTACACACACACTGTTGCAAATCTGTCAAATGACCTTGTGAAACTAACATTATGGCAATTTTAGTCATGAGGCTGAGACACTAAGGGTGCTGGCACAGAAACAGGATTCAAGAGGTTAAACAAATCTGATGACTTAAGACCTGAACACCTGCTGCCATCTATTTCCTTGGCCCATTTTTTTTTTTCTATTTTTCCCCTGGCGTGTCTCTTCCTGAGCTATCTCTTTCCAGGTTATCAGTAAGCCATAAGGGAGTTACAGGCCCTGAGACTAGACTCAAACTGGAGGCGCCAGCATACAACACAACTGCCATGAGATGTTAACCCCAGACATGTTCATGAGCTCTGCATGACGGCCGAGGGACAGCTGACAGGTGCTCACAGTTAGTAACAATAAATGGATCCCAATCAGACAGGCAAATGGACTTCAGCCAAATCCATGCCTTGCTTTCTGAGCCAATGAAGTTTAATTCCTTTGTTCTCAAAACCCAAGCCCTAAAACCTATGTAGGCCCCTAGCCCTTACATCTTGGGGAGCCTCTCATGCCTGAAGAGGTCTCCCCGAATCACTTTCTCTCTTTGCTCTTTCGCTAAACAGTCAATGCTGACTCGCCTGTGATGATGCGTCCTCTTCATCCTGACCAGAGTGTCTCAAGCTCCCTATCTGAGTTTGGGAGCGGGGTGCCATGGTCCATCCCTCCAATTGCCAGCACGTCCAGCCCTGGGTAGCTGGTGGTGCTCTCCCAGTTGACCTGCCTGCATTGCTGGAGGGTACGATTGACCAGAGGAGCCCTGGGCGCATCCCTTGTCTGGTGACAAGGTAACTCGTGTACAGAAATTAATTTACAGGTTCAACCTGACATAGTTGGTAAAACTGCTAGCCATGACCTCGCTGAACTCCAAGCATGTCTGTGCATGCCTAGCTGGCCTTTCTCGCCTTGGTTTCACATGCCATGGAACTCAACATTTGAAATATATTTGAAAGCCAACCACCTCTTTCCACCTTCATTCACCACAGCCGCACAGCTTTTATCTCTGCCTAATATTCTGTTTGATCCTTTTGTACATAAATCGTATCACCTCTTTCCCCTGCTCAAAGCCCTTGGAATGGCTTCATCTCAGAATAAAATTCAGAGTCCATACCAGGGCTTAGAAAGTCCAGAAGAGCACACTCTGATTGGTCTTCACTGCCCTCATTTCTTACCACACTTTCTGTCCCCCACTTTGCTCCAGTCACTGGGGCAATTAGCTTCAAAGCCACCAAGCACACTCCTGGGCCAGTGCCTTTGGTCGCGCCCTTGCGTCTGCAAACCTGTCTCCCTGCCTGGCTCCTACTCCTGTCTGCATGACCCGCGGCCTCACTGGACTCAAGTGTTGCCTCGGCCATGAGGCCTTCCCTAACCAGCTGAGATAAAATAACTCTCCTAATAGTTGCCTCCTTGCCGGCTTCCCCCTCCCCCCATGTCATTTAACGCTGACTGAAACATATATGTTACACACAGTAGTTATTTGTTTGCTTTTGGTGTCATCTGTAACAATGAACACAAGCACTGTTTTGGTTGACCATCGAGAAGGGCTGTGATAGCATGTCCACTGTGTATTAACCGAATGAATCCATGAATGGAGGAGCTGAGCTATAAACCCAGCTGACTTGATCCCAGTCTGGATTGCTACATACACACACACACACACACACACACACACACACACACACACACACACACACACACACATGTAATTTTTTTTGAGACTTGGTCTTGCTATTTTTGCCCATGGAACTGCAGGCTCTTGTTGCCCCGGGGTACCACACTCAAGCAATCCCCGGTCTCAGCTTCCCAGGTAGCTGGGATGACAGGCACGCGCCACCATGCCCAGCTTGCTACATATATTTTGCCATCACTTGTTCTCTGGCCTCTTTTTTAAGCTTACAAAGGTAAAGTGGCAATTCCAAAGTGGCATAGGTGCAAGGTGGCCGAATGAATCCTCAAACCTAAGTCCTTTGACTTTTTCTATGACTCCACACTGCCTCCCAGTGGAAAAATTGCTAGAGACGCCATCGTCCAAAATTCTAGTCAGACAATTGAGCTTTATTTCCTTGATCTGTCATTTTGATGATTCTAGATAGTCTCCAACCTCCTTGATTCAGTTCTGAAACTAGTGCCATGGGCTAGCAGATAAGAGGCCTCTGTATAATCATGTGCCAGCCTGCCACGCAGCCCAAGTCCTACCATCCCAGCGCAAGGCTTCTGTTTGACTCGGACACCTGCCTTAACGGTCTCGAAGAGGTTACTGATTATCTCTGAAATACAGGTAGAATATTACATGAGATTTGTTTGTATGAAGTACCACATGGCCCCTGGCTGACCTGGAGCTAAGTACTCCGTAAGTTAAACTATGCCATCATGCCAACAGAAAGATGACAAGCCCGTGTTCACCACCTTTGTATGATTTGTTCCTTTAGAGAACTTGTGTCGGAGCAATCCAGGAAAGAAGGGGATCAGGGCAAGTGTTGGGGAGGGCAGGCAAGATGGGGTGCCACTTCCATAAGTTGGTGGCACGTGAGGGCACAGCACATGATGGTCCCAGGTTGGGGGCTGTCAGTGCTACTGGGCAGACTGCACTCAGAGCTGCTTCGCCAGATGCTCAGCAAACACCTTAGAAGGCCAAGTGGGCCACTCCCATCTTTGATTTCATTATATTCACATTTTATTTACCTTCTCCTGTGGCTCTCGATTTTGAACAGTTGGATTTAGATTTAAATCTTTCCCTTCTTGCTGTGTTAGGAGCATTCTGGTAAGTATTATTTCTAAAGGCGCTATGCTGATTAAAAAAAAGTGACTGGCTGGGGTTTTGTCTGGCAAACATACTGACTGTGAAAACTGCAAGAAAATTGATTTTCTGCCATTAGCACGTTCTGGCACAAACTCTGCAGCATGGAAGCTCAAGTTACAGAACCTTCTGGTGAATGTAGCACATGGGAGTGACTTCACTAAATGATAAGCTCTGACTCATTTTCACCACTGGGGACCAAGACAATGTCCCCCATATGCAAAATGGCAGATAAAACAGTTGGAGGTTCTAGCTAACAGAACTTTCTGGAACATTTAATATCTATACTGACCAGTATAGTAACTTCCCAGCCACATATCTGTTCAGCACATTTAATGTGCAAGTGGGCAACTGAAGTTTAAAGTTAATTCTAATAATTTAAATTTAAGTAGTCACATAGGCTATTGGATGAGATCCTGCAGAGTGCAGGTCTATAGCTTAAATAAAGGAGAAAGAAGGGAGGGGGCAAAAGGGCATGAGGAATTACTTTGTCTAGTTAAAAATACTTTTCTTGTTTGCTCTGATGATGGAAGTGATGGCTGCATGAAATGAAAGTCTCCTGCACTTGTTGGACAGGTTGGTTGTAGCCTAGGCAGGATAGAGGGGATGGGGTCCTATGCCCTACACCTAGCTCTGGAATAGTGTACCTGGCCTTTGTTTCTAGAAAATCTCTCTAGAGCAAGATAGCAGTATTATTTGCATGTGCAAATATCTCTTGGGCATGAGTGGGAACTATTTTCTTCAAATTTATCCTGTTTATGTAAAATTAGAAATAAATGAACTCCTGGGTCTGGATATGGATATTCTTGTTACTGTAGTCTGAGAACTATACTTTCCTTCTGAAGGGCAGACCATCATACAAAGAAATATTTGTATCAAAATATATGCTCCTAAATTTTCCCTGGGCCTGATTTTTTTTTTCTTCCTGGCTCTGTAAGTTACTATATTTGATAGTTTTTCTCTGATTCTTTTTTTTTGAGGGAAGCATTTCAGCAGAGGTGGGCAGGCAGGTGACAATATTCACAACGTGGCCCAGTTTAAAAAAACAAGATCCTGCCTGTATCAGCTCTGATGGATGGGCTGAAGAATTGAGTATAATCAAAATTGAAAGCAGTAGAATCTCCAGAGATGCTTTTCTCTAGAAATTCCAAATAACTTTGTCAAATACTCATTCCAAATGCCTTCGCCTAGCATTTTCAGACTGGGCTACCACTACATTACATTAAGGTCACAAGTGTAAATTTGCCTTTTCTAAGTCACCAAAGGGAGGATGGGACCAGTAATAGATAGGAAGGTAGGGCTGCGGGAATCAGGCAGGTTGCATGTGAGGGCCATTCAGCTTGCTACTTGCCATACAGTGTGTCCAGGGACTTGAAGCAAACTCTGCAGGAGCACAGTCTAAAGTGAATGCTGCTGAATTGCAGATTTGTAAATAAAACCCCACTAGAAATTAAACAAACAAAACAAAAATAGGGAAAAAAAATCATGAGCTGAAGAAAGGTTTTTTTTTCAAAAAATCGTTTAGAAAACTCATCGTTTTTAAACAGAAACAAAACCAAAGCTTGAAAAGCCTCTAAAAAATAAATCTTATCAAACCATTATTCCCCTTGACTTGAATTTCTAATAGGTATAGCAGCAGAGATCAACAGTGAAACTGTGGAAGGAAGTCAGGTTGAGGCCAGAAGCATTTAGAAGAGCAAAGGGAAACTGAAAGCACAGGTGGCATTTCCAAATTTCAGGTATTTCTAGTACCTGCGAAAGCTGTGGCTTGTGGAGTAATTTATTACCCATTGTTGGTTTGAAATGCATTTCCCTTAAGTTCTCGTTTCTGTACCAGCACCTCATTACTAAAGAAATAGAGTAACCTGAAAAACAAGTCCTCTATATTTCAAGCAGGACTTATCTGTTGCTATTCCAGAAAAGTAGAGTAGGCCAATGATATTTTTTTAAAGTGAAGTATTTTTCATTTAAGAATTTCTGGCTTATTTTCCATTCTATTTGTGATCAAACCACAACAGACTTTTGTCAATTCGAATGGTCACTGCCCATGGCCCTACCTCCATCCCCACCAATCTGCCACAAGCAGTCATTGACTCAGTAGACCTGTCTTGTTTTATAGAGCCTGTTGGGATAATTTTTTAGTTAATTTTTAAATTGATTTTTAATTTTCCCCTACTAATCAGCTTATTTTTAATCTCATTTTTCTTCTTCCTTTTAAAATTTTTTGTTTGAATATAAATAAATACATATATATGTATATTTTACATGGTTATATTCCCCGGGGTTCTTCCAGCACAGTGAATCATTGTCTTGTGATCATTCCTTCCCTGATTTCTCCCTCCCTCTTCCTAGCTCTATGCTTTAGATCTGTTGTCAGTTTGTTAGTTTTAACTTTTTCTGGACCTTTTGTTTGTTTTCCCTATCCCATTGGGGATAATTTCTGACCAACAGTCATCTGTTTCTTTTCTTCAGAATTAAATGACTTAGCCCAGTATTCTTTTCAAGTCATTTGCAAATTTTATTTCCACTAAGTTGACTTTTTTTTCATAGTCTTATATGTAAGGACAATAGAATATTTAATTAAAAGCCCCTCTAAAGGTGGGGAGAGGGATCAAAACAGGGGAGGGAAGAGTGCAAGGGATTGTGTTGACAGTTCACAGGTGATGTGGTGGTGGGAGATTTATGGGAACTAAACCTGAAAAATCAAATATTGAGTTTAAACCTGAGAAATCAAATACTGAAGAAAAATGAACAATTGTAACAATTAAAAAAAAACCCGCCCTGGACAGACTTCTTTCTTTGAGGCTTGCTATCTCTATTTAGGCCTTGAAATTGCCTCTCGGTGTGGTGGAGAAAGTGGGAACCCCCTCACCCTTCTCCATCTAATGGCAATCTGCATCTCTACTGATTTCTATCCAGGTCATTCATTATCCACTCACTAAAAAGTATATTATTAATGAGAAGCAGGTAGGAGTCATGCTGTCCTCCCTAGGTTGAAATGAATCTTTAAGATGGTACAATCAAACAGATATGCAAAATAGGTCATTAATGCAACATTAACGTTACAAATTTCAACACTAAATCAAGGAATGCAGAACTTTTAAAGTTTATCATTTCTGTCTTGGCAACATGGGATGTTCTGAATATATAGCATGGTGCTAGGAAGACATGTATGCAAAAGTGTTGGGAGATGCCAAGATTAGCTACCAGACTTCTAGAATGATGTAACTCTACCTATATTGGTTGACTCAACCTCAATAAGCTTTCTAGCATCTTTGTACTGTTTTTTTCCTGGTTGGTACAGTGTCAACTAGATAAGATTATCTCTTCCATTGTGTAACAGATGAATTCCTAGAAAAATGCTGTGCCGTGAATTCGGTTTGTTTTTGAAAATCAAATTTTCTTTGACGATGCATGGGCTTTTTTATGTTTATTTCTGAAAGTCCTCCTCTCTGACAAGCTTTGACTAATATGCAAATGCCAAAATGCACTAAGAGAGCTATCTCTGTTTGCCAGGCAGACAGACTAGTTCTAATGCGAGTAGTAACTATCTATTGTTTCTACCAGTAGTGAGTTTTCTGATACAGGGACAATCAAGGTAGAGTCCAGCTATTGTGAAAAAAAAAAAAAAAAAGGTTTTAGAAGATAAAGGAAAACCTTATTACTACACTGCTTTTAACCAGTCTTCAGTAATTACTGGATTGACAGAAGGGCAAGATCAGCGATGGCAAAAGAAAACAAAACAAGCCAGTACAAAGTGATTCAAAGAGAAAGATCCTGACATTATGGGTATTGGGCTGTGGTCACTCGGGGCCACTGGCTGCCCAAAGCGGCATCCATGATAATAGCAAAGACCCTGTTGAAAAGAGAGTGAAAACAGGTTGGGCACTAGCCTTGCAAAGACTGATCCCACCTCCATAAAGAGAGAGAACTGACTTATCAGCAACGGGTCCAGTAGAGGTCTCCTTGTTGCTTTCATCTAGATCGGGAAATAAAGATCAACGTAAAGCAAATGAAAGTGCATGGGTACCCATAGTCACCAGTACCCATATTCAGCAGGTGAGACTGGAAATGGAGCAGGGGTAAGGAACAGGGAGTCCTGTGGGACAGCACTTTTTGCTCATGGGCAGGACTTTCTTTGCTCCTGATCTGTCTTTTCCCTCTGTGCCAGTTTAAAGATGTGTTCTTCCTGAGAGTGTTCTAATTTTGAGCTCCTTCTGGTGACTGGGTTCATGTTTACCCAGCTACGGTGCTCTAGGTTGGGAACTTTGAAGCATGACACGCCCCGAAACCTCTGGAAAACAGTCATCCAGTAGTGTTGCGAGCCAGCTGCGACGAGATTGAACGATTCCCGAGGGGGAGGGTAAGGACTGAGATTCGAGCCAAAAGACTCGGGCAGAAGGGCTCCCACCCTCTCTCTGGACTGTGGCCTCGAGTTAATTTAGAACCAGACTTTTATAGAAAACATGAAGCAATCAGTAACAAAGGAAACTTTTGATTCAGGGTCACATATTTACAAGCATATCTTTACCAGGAGACCAGCTAAAGCAAGTACTGTTTAAGCTTCTCAAATGTGGCCAAAGTGTGACCTCAAGGAGGTATCTTACAGAGATTGTTCTGTAGACAGCCAAGGACACTTTGCTTTTCCCTCCACACCCGTTAGGCAAACATTCAGTAGCTTATCAGAGCAGGCCAGTCCAGAAATGAAGTCATGAGAACACAGCTCTTCACACAGTAGGAGGTGTGTAAGAGCGCCAAGAGGGTGGAAAGTGACAGGTAATGCGTTAGTAGGAGAGCGCGTTGGCGAGTGAGCAAGGTTTGAAGCTCTTGCTGTAATGTGTCAGCTTGTTTCTTTTCATGTCTCTTGCCCATGACTTCCAACCATATTTTCATACTTGACCTTCCCTGTGGAAGGGCAGCTGATTCGTTTGTCCATCTACTGTTCTCTAGACTGGGGAATTTTGACGCCTGGGATTCCCAAAAGGCTTTGGAAAAACATCATGATAGCAGCACTGTCCGCTAACACCCTGCAGATCGAATGAGAAAAGAGCCGGGGAGGCCTGGTAGGACAACTTGTGTCATATTGATGGAGATTTCAGGCCCCTGGGAATCTCTTCCTTCTAGCTCATTTGTTTCTTTTCTGTTATGAAATTTCTTACACCTCTGTTTCTTTCCAGTTCTATTGATTGTGTTTCCCCATACTACCTGGGGATGTTCATCCAGGGAAGAGGCTCCCCACAGCCTATGTGAAAGCACTAATATAGGAACCCTGACATCCTAAGACCAGTCAGGTAAAAGAAGGAAAGAGAAAGGGAGTAAGGGATGGTTAAAGGAAAGTAGGAGAGAGTTTCTCTTTAAAAGTAGGGGTTTTAGCCTCTGGTTTATCTGCTACTTTTATACCATTTTTCCTA
Source organism: Uropsilus gracilis (assembly GCA_004024945.1). NCBI lineage: Eukaryota > Metazoa > Chordata > Mammalia > Eulipotyphla > Talpidae > Uropsilus > Uropsilus gracilis. The sequence goes on along the minus strand of PVHY01002287.1, from coordinate 61,116 downwards.
AGACACTGATAATCAACATGGGGACCTGGTCACCTACAGACCTCTGTTTGGAAGTTGGGGGGTTTGAGTCATGGGGCTTGCTGACTGATTCAACGCTTTTGGTCACCTGCAACCCACCCAGTAAATGGACAATGGAAAAGAAGGGCATCCTATGGCTCTTGGGAGAAAAGTTTAGGTGAAAATTATGTCTCCAAGCTTCTGGGCATTACTCCCCTGCAGTCTCACTTCGCCATCACTTTTTTTCACAGACACTTCCTGCCCGTCTTCTACAGTCAGATAGACACTATTTGCTTGAGAGCTCCTGCAAGGACCTGTACTTGGACGCTCTAAGAATGCAGTTCCAGAGGGACCTCAGATTATAGCTCTGAAACCATCATCTCTCATTGGTTTCTGCTTGATGAGATGAAAGTTCCCTCCTTTCTTTCCTTCCCTGATTGGAGGAAGCTACAACTCAGTCAGTCAGGAAGGGTCACGTGTAAGGCACTTCTTCCTGCCAGAGCTACTTCTAATCAGGCTTCTTTGCCCTACAGGCCTAGCCCTCAACTTCCCCTCTATCTCCTTCACATAGGATTGATAGAGAAAAAACAAATTCAAATTATCAAGGCAGGAATTCTCTTACTTGTTGTATTGTCACATGTTCCTCAGGAGCAATTTCTAGTCACCTGTGTTGGAATTAAATGGAGTGCTAGTCTTAAAATGCAGATTATTGGACTTGATGGAATCAGCATCCTGAGGGTGGTGGAGGGGAGGCATGAGACTCAATAGTCTGTATTTTACATAGCATCCCAACTGATTTTATAGGCAATGAATGTTGGAAAACACTAGTGAATTCATTTATCAGATGACTGAGTCCCTATCCCACATCCCTGACAAGTGTCCATTAACCTAGTCTTGAATCCCTTCAAAGATGAACAGTTCATAACTGGAGATAGTCCATTCTATTTTTTGGGATTGCTCTATTAGAAGATTCTTTTTGTAATGAGTTAAAATGTCTATTACTGTAATTCCCATGTTTTGATTTTTGTTTTGCTCTTTGGGGCCTCACAGAAAAAGTATAATTCATCTTTAAGTTGTCTACTTTTCAATGATTTGAAGGTAATCCTAGTATATGCTACCACTATTTATCTTCTGTAGGCTACATAGTCTCAAGTCTTTTTTTTTTTTTGACACTAGGTCTGACTAGGCCTGGGATAGTCCTGATCTCCAGCCTCAGCCTCCCAGGTAGCTGGGATTACAGGTGCCCGCCACCGCACCTGGCTGCTTTTTTAAGATCAGGTCTCGCTATGTTGGCCAGGGTAGTCTCGAACTCACGAACTCAAGCGATCCCTGGTCTCTTGCCTCCCAAGGCTTGAATTACAGGCATGATCCACCACACCTAGCTCATAGTCTCAATTCTTGTGACAGGGGAGAGAGTCTTGTGAAATATTATAGACCAGTTCGAAATGTCTTAGGACAAGAGCAAAAATGAACTATGAGAAGCCATGATTGTCCTTGATGTCAACTCTGAAAATCTGGAGGTTATTCATTTTTTTAACAACTTATTAGGGATCTGATCTGAATTTCATGAATTTATGCAAGCCTCCTTGGATTCATTTATGTTTCTTCTTAATCATTGAACATACTATTCTCCATCCTCTTATTTATACAATTGGCTGAAACCCCCAGGCCAAGAAAATGGAGCAAAAATATTCTTTAGTATCTAGCTGGTGGCACACTGTATTCCATTGTACTTTCATATAAAATAAATGTATTTTCTAATCACAATTACCCAAATTGTGGCATGTGTGTGCACATGTGTAAGTGTGTCTGTGTATAAAAAAGGGTGTAAGATATAAACATTTGGAAATCAAGCTTCAAGCGTCTGTGAAAAGCAGCTTTAGTTTGATTCTCTTCATGATTGCTCCATGCATGCTAGCACATTCAGGGAAAGAACTATTTATTCTGGCTGAAATAATGTCTAATAGATTGGGCTCATTTTTAAATATGAAAGGTTGGTTATGAAATCTTCTGTCATTTGCTATTATTTGCCAAAGCATAGATGGATTTTGCTTTCAATATTGGTTCCTCAAACTCAATTTAAAAAAAGCAAAGTATTCTTTGGAGAGACCCTTTTTAATGAATCTCATCTTCACATGCAAAATGTGAATTGTGAAATTAGAAATAAGACAATGCCCAGGGCACCTTGGTCTCAAGTAGTGATTTCTAATTTATCCTTGGCAGTCTATATATTGATTTCTACTGTGATAACATTGTTTCAAAGTTAAAATATTTTGGGGGAACTGTTTTGTTCCTCCTAAATTCCCCTCCAACATATATACACACACACTATTTTATGCAAACCAAACAAATCTCTAGTGTGAACCCTAGAAAGAGCTAATAGTTCCTCTGTCACGTGTACTATTTAAAATTCTCTTTTCCCTCCAAATATGAACCTTTCCTGTTCAGCTCATTTGACTTGCTTATTATCTACATATTGGACTCAGGGTCTGATGGTATCTCCTGTTTATTCACAAAGTGTTTAGGACATGGTTCTTTACCTAGTGGGTTGGAAAATCAATGTTACTGAATGATTCAAGAAACAGTTTATAACCAAGACCAGAGACACAAAAGAAATAAAATTGAGAGCCAAACAAATTAGGCCATGAGTACATAAGAATTTTGATAAGACTGGGAAGTAATACTCAGTTGTGGAACTCAGTCTCTAGGCATAACAGTTGTCTTCAATAACATCTTCGTTAGGGCATGAGGGAGTGTGCAGATAAGAGACCAGTTTCACAAAACTGGAAAGGAATGCAATAGATTATCTCTAGTCAAGCCCTTCCTGTGAGACGGGAAACATTCCAAACCCTTTAGAACACTAGGAGGGTGATGGGTTTCATCCAACGACTCACCACTTGTATTCTAGTGCAATCTTGCTGGGGTAGAAGGCATCAAAATTGTAGCCCACACAAAGAAAGAGGAAGTAAGTGTTTGCTACAAGCTTGAAGCCCTAATTAAAATACCCAAGATCCTTTATACATATGTATCGTATGGGTAGGACTTTAAGTCTTTTTCGGTATACACATAAACAAATCTCCTCAACTTTAGTCATGCAACTTTTATTAACTAAAGTTCTGCCCCTAATACCAGTTACCCAATGACCCTCTTCCAACTTATGAAGAGGCATATATGATCTTAGAGAAGATTAAGATTGTTTGAGCAGGAATGGAAAGAAACCTCTATGTCTCCTTAGTTTCAAAATAGACTTTTAAGAAGTTATAGTAGATAAACATAAAATTGCCATACAATCAAGTCATCCTACACATAGGTATATACCAAAGGAGTTGAAAGCAGAGATTCAAACAATGTTGTGCTCATTGCAACTTTACAATACCCAAAAGGTGAAAACAACCCAAGCATCCATTAAAATATGAATGGACAACCAAAATATACTTATATACATATATGTATATATGAAGTCAGAACATGAAGTTCTGACATGCTACAACATAAGATGTGCAAAGTGATACGAGGCAGGTGCTAGTAGATAAAAATCACCATTTCATTTATGGGGGGCTTCTAGGTTGGCAGATTCATGGAGCAGAGAGTAGAATAGTAGAATGGGTGAATGAGGGAATAGGAAGTTACTGACCAATGTTATCGAATTTCTATTTAGGGTGATGAAAATGTTTTGGAATAGTGGTGACAATTGTGCAACTTTGTGAATGTACTTAATGCCACCGAATTGCATACTCAAAATGACTAAAATGCCAAGTCTTATGTTATAGAAATTTTATTCAAACTTTAAAAAATTAATCATGTTATCTAACCAAGCCCAATGAATTGCACATTTTAAATGGATGAATTTTATGGGATGTGAATTGTATCTCAATAAAATGGTTTAAAAAGTTATAGCAGAAACACCACCATCTTCAAAGCTAAGCTTTACATTAATAGAACCAGGTTTTTTTTTTTTTTTTTGAGAAAAAGGTTTTTGAGTTTCAAAATTCTAAGGCCATATGAAGTGTATGCTCCACTCAATAAATTGGAAAGCAGATGGAGAGAGTCAGATTGTCTCTGGAGGGCAGATAAAAACTAAAGCAGAGAGGCATGCCAGGGAAATCAGCCTCAGATACAAGGCTCTGAGAAAGGTCTATTCTGCCTCTCTCTCTACCATGGGCTCTGCAAAATAGGGGAGGAGTGATGGAACTTGTAGATAGATTTGAGGATCCCAGAGCAGAAGTAATGAAGCTTCACTTCCTAGGGTGGGACATGGAACCATGAATCTGAGAAAATAGCTCACAGGTGGCTTGGCGTTGGTGTGGTAGAAGAGCAATGGTTGCATGAGTGTCTAGGAAAAAGTGCTGAAAGAACTTTGTGTCTGAACTCCCTGGCACTTGAATATAATCCCAGGGAGAAGGGAGTGAAAAATCTTGAAGTTACTAGGAAATCATTGAATTCACCTGAATTTATCTGTTTGGATCTTTTCCTGCATGCATTAAAAATGGTGAACCAGTTGCATGCATATAAAGAAAGCTATGATTTTGGAGAACAGAGCTAGTCACTTGTGAAAATACTCCTCTATTAAAAACAATCTTCAAAGAAGACAGGAGCGATACACTGAAAGTGTGACTTATTAAGGGCTTCTGGACATATATATATATATACACACACATATATATGTATATATATATATTACAATATATATATAAGAGTCAACCTACCTTAATACTTCTTATTTTCTCACTTGGAAAATTTTCTTAATCAGTGTTGTGTACATTTTCTATCCTAGTTATCATCGCCCTAGTTACCCAGTATCCTTGGACCATGTAAAGAATGTGGGACTTGCAGTTTTCATTAGTGATTACTGAGGAGGAATATCAGTTGAAAAAAATCTGAGAATAACCCTTGGTTTTGCTCACAAAACTATGATCCATCAGCAAATTCTGTGGCTCTACATCCCAAATATATATTAAATCTGACCACTTTACACTGTCTCACTCACTGTAACTCCAGAATGGAGTCCCTGTCTTCAGATCCACTGCCCTTATCCTGTGTGACATACCAGCACATTCGTATTTGTTATTCCTTCTGCTTGGAATACTCTTCCGTCAGATTTTCACATGACCGGTCAGGTCTCCAATGAATTGCTGTATCCTTAAAGGTTTTCCCTGAGCATCCTCCCTCCCAAACTCCCAGTTAAACAGTTCTTTCTAACCCTAAGTCATTATACGACACTTGTCTTTACTTACATTAATGCATGCATCTTTTTGTTTACATGTTCATTGTTCATCTCTTTTCAGTAGAATGCAGGTTTCCTGAAGGCAGGAATCCTATTGTGATGCTCCTATCATAACCTGGTGCCTAATATGGTAGGGCAGATGTTCAATACGTGGATTTACTCACTGATTAAAAATGTAGGTGTTGGAGACTGGAATGAAAATGACCGCAGGCTGGTAGCATTTTTGGAAAAAAATCTAATCAAAATTTTGTTTGTGTGAGTTGCTTTTTTCCTTTCATAAGTGGAGAATAAGCAAACTTTCCAAGTAATTGCGTGTTATTATTATTGAATTTTAGTAAGTTGAAATTGCTCTTGATCCTTCTGGTCAAGTTTTTAGACTTCTGCTGGTGATGAAGGCAAATTGTAAATAATTAACCTGCATAGGCTTGCCAGGTGAACTCAAGGAAAGTCTAATTGAACAGATGGGTCTCATTCCTCTCACTGGAAGGTTATTAGGTGATTTGACTTTGTCAGAAAAGAAAAGAAAGTGAGGTCTTCAAATGGGTTCCTCCAGGGAAGCCATTTTTCAGCATTCTCACAAAGATCTGGGAGTCCTGCGTGATGTTAATTACCCGGTGTTGTCTGAGAGAGTTGGCAGCCTGAAAGAGGAGGAAGACTTAACTCCCTTAGGCTTTCTGGGCTGTGAAATGCTCTCATAAGCAAGTAGGTTACCTGGGAGCACTAACAGAGATAGGCTAATGAAATCCATATGGCTGGTTACATTGGGCAGATGGCGTGCATGCCACCTTGGAGGCACCTGGAGTTTCTAGGTGGTCTTCAAGGGCAACTCTAAATTGTGTGTGTCCAAGTTGTTGAATCTGTGGGCCACAAACAGCTAGAGACGGACTCACTGGAAGAGGTCAGTGGTGTTTTATAATTGGGGTAGGAATGAGCTCAGGAAGGTGGGAGGAGGGTATAAATGAGCTTGTTCTCTCTCAGAACCAGACCAAAAAAAAAAAACCCCAAAAACCCCAACCCCACCTCTCTTCTAGCAGTTCTCCTGTGTGTTATGCTAGGATCTTTGTATTTGTTACTCTTCTGTTCAGAATACTCTTCCATCAGATTTTCACATGACTGGTCAGATCTGCAATGGGATATTGCCTCCTTAAAGAGGCTTCCCCCAAACTCCCTTCCCTCATGTCTCTACAGAACCTTATCTGGCCAGTCTTCATGCTTTAATTGCTCTCCTGCTGGCCCCTTTCCCTAACGACTTCTGGGATTGGCAGACACTTCATGCTTTAGAAGAGTTTACTGTGATAGCCTTTTACTTACTCCATAAGGAAAGCACAGCAGGGAATATTCCCCTTCATAGATAAGAAAAGTGAACTCAAATGCCCTTTTTAACAAAAGAAAGTCATCAGTGGATGTGGAGTTAGAAATCATTTTCATCATCTCTCTTGTTCATTCCAATTTTATCCACACCAGGCTGTAACCCTTGGCCTGTTAGAAACTGTCATGAGCCTTGAACAATGGCAGTTTGCTGAGTGTACAGCATTCACTCTAACTTTATGGATGTCTTCACTTTCTCTGCTTTCTTATCGTGCATCCTTTTGAGACGGTCAGAGCATGAAGACTATCATTTAAAACTCTTTATAGGCTTTCCTTCTCTTTATTATTTTCTAATGGTATTATAACTGACATGTAATATTGTTTAAGTTTAAGGGCTTCAACAGATTGCTTTCACACATACACAGTGTGATTGCAGCACTTTCACCACTATTGTGTCAGCTCACATCTCTATCATGTTACATAATTGTTTCTTTTTTATGGTGAAATTTATAATACAGCATGGCTGACTGTAACCGTGATTCTGTATATTAGATCTCCAGAATCATGTTTTGACTACTTGCAAGTTTGTAGCTTAAAGAACAGAGGTTTCCCTTTCTAACGGATCTATTTAAAAGGAATAAATCCAAGATCAACCAGGAGATGATGTAGATGCTTAACATGCACTGCACTAGAGGCTTGAGCCATGTGTGATACCCATGTTTCTGTGAAAACTCACATTGGAAAGGTACAGAAGTGGCATGGAAGAGGACCTAGCCCATCAAGGTCCTAATTCTAGCTCTTTTCATTGAGCTAAGTGATGTTCAGCATTTCACAATGCCATCTTGCCTCAGCTGTTTCCTCTGTAAGGTAAGTGTAATAGTACCTCTTCTTGTTACATGGCAGGAGCACCAAACGAATTGAATATGGTCTTGTGTGTGACTATGTGACTAGTAGGCTATGGACAGCCTACTAGAGCATGAGCTCCCAGAAGGTAGAGGCCATCTCTGTTTTAGTCATCAGCTAGCTGCCCCTCCTGCTGTGGTCATGGAGAATCATTAACTTTACTGTTATTCATCATGGAACACACCCAGGGATTGATGAGATTGCCTACAAGGGATGCAGATACCTCAGCTGCTGAGGGATGGAAAAGGCCAACAGCTGAATGTCTGATGTCTCTTTCCCCTCTCCAGAAGACTGTTTGGCCAGGCCTCGGCACACCCGCTACTGTTCTACCTCCAGCCTTGACCTACAAGGTCTGTCTCCCATCCAAGTACTAACCAGGCCCGACCCTGCTTAGCTTCCGAGATCAGACGAGATTGGGCGCGTTCAGGGTGGTATGGCCGTAGACCTACAAGGTCTGTCATTAGGCTTTGCTGTGTAATGTATTATGTGACCTAGGGGAGGAAGAGTTTTTCTTCTAAGACTGCACCAAAACACTCATGTCAAAATTAAAAAACAAATTTTCTTTTTAAAATTTACCAAGTACAATGGATGTCTCTGATCTACCATCCCTTGGTGTCAGCTCATTTCTTGTTGTCGCTATTGTGTATTCCCTAAAGTGTTGTTTGTGTCCACAAATATTTGCTCACATGATGTGTATCTTCAAATGAATTAAACTTGATTGCAAATCTGTCAGCTATCGAGATTTGAAATACATCATAACACTTGGTGAGAAAACTTTTAACAAAAGTTTGCATTTTGATGTGTTTCCCAAGGCTAGAAATAGGTTTAAGGGGATGGCTTTGAAGAACAAGAGAGGTCTACTGTGGAGAGTACATAGGGCAGTTTTAATAGAGCTTAGAGATTGATTAGTTTTCTAGCGCATACCAAAACATCAACATATTCAGCATAGGTGCATTTCTAGCGAGAGTTTTCTCCTTTTTCCCATATGCTTCAAAAAACCCTTTAATAATCCAGCGGTGATGAAATATGGACTCCAATTGAAAATGCGTGTGTGTGTGTGTGTGTGTGTGTGTGTGTGTGTGTGTGTGTAGGGAGCAAGCAAGTGAGCGAGTGAGAGATTTTGAATGGGTAAGCAAAATCTAAATAGTGCTATCAGGGACTACTTCACAAATCAAGTTGGGAGGCTACTTCTTTTGCTGCTTACAAAAAAAAAAAATGACAGTAGCCATCAGAGCCTGGTACTAAGACGAAACATTCTCTGTGAGTAACAACTGTGCTTCATGGGGCTTACAATGTCTGCAGCCTTGGAAAACAGGATGTCTGTGTTCTCCAGCTAGAGTTCCATTGTTCTGTCCTACCTAGGTCCCATGAGGGAACCACATCTCTCCCTACTCCTCTTCTTTTATTGTTATTCTCCTAAATATGTTCAAATTAGTAGTAAATATTTCATTAAAAAACAACCTTTATCTCTTGAACTAGCTTCAGTGGGAATATGGACAAGTATTGCTAAAGGTAACCAAATATAGTTGTTTTCATCTAGTATTTCCAGGGGTCTGAAGGTAAAGAAAATTCTGGAATTGCTTTTCTTCCCAGTGGTGCTTTTTAACCCGAATGTGTATGAGGATACATTACCAAAACCTAGTGGAGAGAGAAGATTTTTGGAGCAGCTTCCCAAACCCAAGTGGCATTTCTCTGGGTAAGGACAACAAAGCTATTGACTTGTTTTTTGGCTTATGTGCCTATACCTCAGGTTGGTTTTGGTGCTGCAGTCTAAAGAAATCAGTTTCCAAGTCCAGAGGTTATATGTCTCTTTCAGCTCTGTGCACTTTGCTTATCCCTTCCTGCCTTTCCTGATGGAACAAGTCCCTCTGTGCCAGTGACTTTATGTGATTGTAAGATAACAGCTGAGGAGAGCTCAGAAAGTGAGAGAAACAAAGGGAACATTTAAAATACTATCATTTTAATAGCAGCCATTCCCAGGACCAGTAAAAATGTCTGCAGGGCAATTAGAAAGGAATTTTATTTTATTTATTTCTCTTAGTGGAAGAACTAGAGGGCTGGCTCCAGGCTGTTTTACGGTATTAGTCTCTGGTCCCTGTGGTTTTCGTATGGAGTCAGAATGTTGAATAAATGAGTTCATGTTATGTTTGTACGTGGGATTCTGTCTCATCCTCTGAAGTTCAGAAGGCATGCCATTAGAGGTGCCAAGTTTTTTTTTGTCTGAGGAGGAGTGACTGTTTTTAAATTGCCTTGAGACTGCTGAGGACTGTGGGGGAAGTGACATGATGTGGCAGTCAAGTTCCTGCGTGAGAGATGATGTATTCTTGCTGACTGCCTTCTCTGGCTGGTGTGGTTCAAGGAGGGGGAGGATGGAGGGCAGAGAGAGGATAGATGACTTGGAGACCAGTTGGCTCAGGCCCTCCTGTATTACACCAATACTAAGCTTACTCTTTGTTAGATTGACATCACAGTTTGATTATTCTACACTGCTCAGTTTCAGTTCCTCTCTTACATCATCAACCTTTATGGACTGCCCTGAAGAACTTCCCCACAGAGACCTAATGCTGTCACCAAAGACCAATTGAGGAAAAAGAAAAAGTGACAGTTGGGAATTAGAAAATGATTTGCACTTCCTTATACACAGGGATATTCAGCTCCTTTGCTAATCAGATTTTTTGAAACAGCTCCATTTTCATACGAATTACTCATTGTAGGTAAAGGTCACTAGGAATTGGTGAGCATTGGGAACCACAAACCAATTAGAGTGTGGCAATATCTTTGCTCAGAATTGAATGTTGATTCAAATTGGCTCCGGTAATATGATGTTCTTTAATGAAACTATCATTGAATGGATTAGTAGATGCTTTTCTGGTTTTAAAGAAAGACACAAAATGAGTGGAGGAGGGGTCTGGTTATGAGAACAATGACTATTTGGTTCACTTTCAAACCTTTGTGCTAATAAATCTTCCTAGGGAGCCTCCTCTGCCTGCAATATGGATGAATGGCCTTTGAAAACTTAATGGGGATTGATGCCATCTATTGATTACCATTTAAAGCACACCTTCCTAATTTCTAATTGTTGAAAGAAATATGTTTTCCAGTGGAACAAGTATCGCATATTAGAGGGTCTTGATAGCTTAAGTGGTCAGTAACTTCATATAGCAACTGGATGCCTATTGGGATGGTGAGCATAGCTCTGTTGAAGGTTGATATCAAACCAGATTCTCATGGAACTGAATATATGCTGGCTACCTGGCAGATGGGAATTCCTGGCTTTCTTTCATGGGGGCAGTTGATTGTTCCCAGAAAAGCTTTGGCAACTGCTATAGTAGTGAGGGTCAAGGCCGGGTTAATTTCAGAAGGTTTTACTATCACTTTGATGTTTCTGATTCTGGGTTTCTTCCCCTGGTGGTGGAAATGATCTATTTCATGGAGGTGATTAGGGATATCCTGTGCCAGCCAATGAGAATTCTTGAAAGTGTCCCACAGCTAATCCTTTCTTTTTCAGGTAATGAAAACACTTTTTTAGCTAATTAACTTCAAGAAACATACTCCTGCTGGTTTCCCATGAAACAATTGGTCAAACCTCATAATGCATGTAGAAATATATTTCTTATTGGCTTTTTGAGATAAGGACATTTAGAATCATTATCAGTTACCATGGACCTTTGATGAAAAGGTCATTTGTTATACCTGTCACACAATAACTTGATTATTGGCTGCAAGAGTTTCTTTCCTCTTTACCTACTACACAAGTGGCTTCTGGGTCATTACTAAAACCAATTACAGTGCTTAGAGTAGTAGGCAATGATCATGTATAGAGAAGATTCATTTACTAATCAAAACCACCATATTTTCCTCACTAGGACTGAAAAAACATTTGTGTTTTTAAACACTCCTTTGATACCTTTCTTATAATCCAGTTGCTGCAGAACAAAGATTTTGATGGTTTATGTAAAGGTGGTTTGCCTGTTATATTTTCCTTTAATTTTCTGATTTGATCTCCTTTCATCTTTCCTCTTGACAGTGTTTATGTAGCTGTATTTACTTTTAATTAGTGAACAATTTGCTATTCTCCATTAAGACTTGGTCTTTGGGCAATGGTGTAGAATAAGTCTACTCAAAAACTAGAACAATTATTAGCATCCCTAAAAATTGACCTATCTGCATGTACATGAATGCTTGAAACAACTTTAATACATTTCAATAGGAAACCAAAGTCTAAAATAGAATATGTAATTTTATAGTCCATCACTCATTAGAGTCTGAGTCAATTACCTAACTTCTGTGAATTGCTGAGACAGAAAATCACAGCTTTTGTAAACGCCAGAAAGGAGAATAGATATTATTTAGTTCAATTCCCTCATTATTAAAGTGAAAGGACCAAGGCTGACAAAAATTAAATGACTTGCCCAAGGACAAATGATCACTTAGTAGCTGTTTGGGGGGGTAAATCTGGACATTCACACTAGAACTCTTGAACTGCCATTTGTTACACCTCTCACAACTTTTGAAGGACAATGAATTAGGGCACCAAGAGCATAGTACCATATTTAAGATGCTCACCTTTGATAACATTCCCACTCTTTCCCAACCTCCCCTTTAAAATACTGTGAATTTGCCTTTGTGAGAAGATGATAAAATATAAACAAGCAGCAGGTCAAATTAGCAGCAAAGCACTTACTCTGAAAAATTCTTTTGTTGAACCGGAGTCCAGGGTCCCATATGCAATTTCAGTCTGCTTAGCTAAGTCTTCAGCACTCTCTATGGGAGAAACCATCCTCTCCACAGTCAGGAAAGCAGCAAGATTGGCAGTATAGGAAGAAATTATGATCAGGGTGAAGAACCACCAAACCCCTCCAACAATGCGCCCGGAGAGTGATCTACGAAACAAAACAAAGACTGATCCAGACCTAGAAGGGCCAGATTTCATTTGATGGAAATCTTACCTTTATTTCTGGAAAGAGGAGTGTCTTCAGCATAGCCAGCGAGGGAGGGGAATAAATGATGTCAGGGAATGAAAACATCAAACAAAAGGAACACATTAAACACCCCCTGTTGTGATGGCAAATGGTGATGGCACATGCATGATGTACTTCATACCTTCACAGGTTTCAAAGTAAGATTTTTTTTTTTTACTGGCTAAAAAAAATCCTTTTAACCAGCTCCTGCTAACACTCAATTGTACTTAGCTAATTTTCTTCCTGTGAATTTTACTGGAAAAACTTGTGGAAAATTGCTTTATTTCCTTTAAGGCAAGTGGTTCTCAGATTTGCCTGCACATCAAAATCACAGGGATCTTTGAAATACCACTCCTGCTCAGGCTCACCCAAGACCAATTAAAGCAGAACCTAGGAGGGAAACCCAAACATGTGTATCTGCAAAGATGGCCAGATATATGGAAATTGAGAAAGGTAACAAGTGTCAGGCAAGCAGAAGGGGAGGGAATGGAGTGGGGGTAGGGGAAAAGGGACCCAATGGAATTTGGAGTGGGCATGGAGGGGAGGATAGACAGGGCTCTGGTGGTGGGCAAGGTGTAAAAATACACACCTGTAGAGGTTTGAGCCTACAACCCCCAGAGAAGATACAGAGATGTAAATATATTTTACCTCAAAATAAATGTAATTTGGGGGAGGATTGTCAGACACTTAACTGCCAAAAAATACAGATTAAAAAAAAAAACTCTCTAAGTGATTACAATGTGCAGCCAGGTAGGGAAACACTGCCAGTTGGTGTCACAGGAGAATCACAGTGCCAGAAACCTTTCTATGTTTGAAGAGAAATGGGTGGGTGCTAGCAAGTAGGCACTACTCACCACAGGTTTTGCACTGACTAAAGACATTGCCATTTTGAGGAGTTGATCACCCATGAGGCAAAGGAACCATAAAATAGTATTTATTATCTCCTTCCTATAAATAGCTAGTGAAGTGGAAATTCTTCCCTTTTACCAGCTGAGCCTTAAGACACGGTCTGGGCCTTAAGCTGGGAACCATCCTTCCTGGGTCATCACAGAAACACCTACTGACGTCATTATCCTCTAAGCTTTCTTCAGGATATTTGATCAAGATATAGTTCTTTATTTCAGCAGCACTTACGATCATATTATCTGGATTAGTCTGTGCAACTAGCAGAGAATAGGACAGCAGGCAGGCTAATTTTATTAAGGGTGACTTTCTGTTCTGAAATGGAAGCGTGCACTGGCATCACCTGGAGTGTTTGCTAAAACGCACATTCATTCAGAATATCTAAGGGCTCAAGAGGTTCCCCTTCCAAAGCCTCATAGGTGATTGCAGGTCTGCAGGCCAAACTGAGAAACATTGTTGTTCTGCATGGGTACACATCAACTCTGCCTGCACATCAGTATTATGTGGTGAGCCAGAGACCCAACAAAATGACCAAATTTTTTTTCATAGACTGTGCCCCAGAACAGTGACATCAGAATCTCTGTAGGTTGGACTAAAGCAGCGGCAGGATTTTTATAAAGCTTGGTTGAGCTAGCATTGCCAGGCATGGTCCTAGCTCACGAGAGCTACTCACTCTGGGAGAAGGGGCTGTGGGAACTTAGGGGGCTATGAGAGGGCATTAAATGCTCAGTGATGGTTAGTGGCTGGTACTGAGGAAAACTCATCTCTTTCAAAACGTTGCTGAAGGCTGACTCTGTCTGCAGAAATGAAAATCTGGTCCCTAGGTTTGAGAAAACATTGCCACATTATCCCTAGGATAGTCCTTCTCTGTGGCAGAGTGCCATCTTGGTTCGGCTGTGTTCTCCCATGCCCAGAAAAACCCAGAGGAAAAGAACCCACTCTCATAAAGTCAAGAATAGGCGTAGGAGGCTGGCATATCTCCAGGCTCTGTGGGAAGAGGGCAGTTCTGGGCTGAAAGCTGGCAAATCAAGCTCTTCTCTGTCTGTACTTGCATTTTACACTTTGAAGCAAATTTAAATTCCTATGTCCCAAGATAACCTTTCATTATCCTCTGGAAATTTTAGTTCTTTTCGATTTTATACTCTGATCAAATAATTTTGGCAGGTGTTTGACAGTGTTCTTTTTTGATTTGAAAAAGTCGGTAATTCCTGTTGGTCCCTGGATGCTTAGAATGACCGTTATTTATTTATTTCTGATCATAATCACTTTTTGCTTTTCAGATGCAGAAATCTGCTTTGCAGCAGATTTTTCTAACGAATAGTTAAACTCTCTCATGACTTCATCTAGGAACATTTCCTCTTTAATCAAAAGAGGTAAAAACATCTGGATGAGTCAGAAAGCCTGTGACACTCTTTCCACATGCTAAAAGTATACAGAATATCTCAATTATGAATTTGGACCTTTATAGTCTTTCCTCATTGTTGCCATAAACAGTTAATTTATTCTGGAATGATCTGATTCTGGAAATAGTTTTACCATATGAAAGATTAATGCTCCAAAGTAGCATCTGTAGTAATAGGGTAATAAAGTGATAACAATAATAGCTAACACTTACTGGGCACTTCCTATGTCTATGCGCAGACTCTTTTCTAATTGCTTTACATGTGCTGACACTTTTAATTCTTTATCCTTTGGTGTGTGACCCTATTTTACAGAAAGAAAGTCAATTTACCTAATAAAGAGACGAAGGTGCAGAGGAAGAGAAATAGGAAATAGTATATCCTTATGCACTAGGAAAGAAATGCCCACATATTTGTAATAGAAAATATTCATATTTTATGAGAAAATCCAGGGTAGTGTATAAATTATAGAAGATATAGTTTTCCTGTAGACCCTCAGAAACAGTTGTAGGAAAACCAAGTATAGTTGGATAATTGTTGTTTATTGTCAATTGTTCATCTGGAATGAACTGTGAATGTTACCTTTGTTTGGAATGATGGGGGTTTAGGGGGGGCGGATGGGGGGGCGGGGGAGGGGGAGGACGGACAACTGACTTATTTTCAGAATCATGGTTTGGGAAAGAAAGGAGTGGATTTCGCTGCTGCAAATACTAATGGTAGTTTATGCATTGTCTACTTGAAATGTGGAGGAAAATACAGCAATTTATGGAAATTACACTTGTGCCTTTCTGTTGGGGCTAATGGACTATGACTGTGTCTGTATGCTTTAAAATGAAGCTGCACATAATAATCTGGTTATTTTGGCCACCTTAATGGTTGACTCAGATAATCAAGTGGTTAATCTGTATGATTCAGCAGAGATTGGTTGTTGACATGACTGAAAATAAACCTAAAAGCAAAATGGTCATTTTTGAGACCTCTTGTCTATGACTATTGACATTGGCAATTATGTGATTAATATTGTGATATTACCTATGGGTATGTAGAGTTTTAGTGAATATACACATAAAAATGGTATCATAGTATCCATAAGTCTCAGTAGAGATGGAAAAAGGAACTTTGGAAACAATGTTGAACATACACTTGGATTTAACAACTCCCTTCAAGTCAGTAGTGGCTTTGACCAAAGCCTTGGAGGAATTTCCCAGGTATGGCATGAATACTTAAATCCTTTCACTGAAAAGATACACTGGAACACATAGGGAAGAAGCTCTGTATGAATTTTTACATTTCCCTTTTCTCATTAGTGAAACTGTAGCCATTTAAACCCACATTTCACATGGAGGCTATGTAAAACATGACTGATGGGTCAGCGCTATCACATTTTAAAAAGGATCTATTAAAACCAGACAAGACTTTATAGTTGAGTTAAAAAGACCTGTCATTTTCAAGTGTCTTTCCCTCCATTAATGCAGCTTCAAAATGTTTAACATTCCTTTCAGATAGTATTGTTGTACAAGACAGAACTTGAGGTTAGCACAATGAAATGGCTATAAAATGTTGCAAGTTGGTATTTATAAAAACATATTATAAGGAGAGTAACATACCTTTTGAGGAAATGGAAGAGGAGGCATGAAGTTAATGAAACTAAATTAGTAATGAGAAAGATAGATACAAAGCATTGCAGAGGTAATATGCAATTCTCTTGTTATGTGTAATCAAAAGAAAGTGGGGTTTCTGTGTTAATAATACAATGTATTTTATGACCTCTGAAGTGATAATAAAAGTGAGCTATGTGCTGCAACCTCCATCCTGTAAGTAAATTTTGAAATCTGCGCTTTACTAGCTTCATAGAAAGATGAGCTGGATCTGCAAACCTCTTTTCCTTTGCAAAACTCTTTATCATTCCTTTTTCCCTATTCTTTCTTCTAAAGTATGCATCATCTCTACACTCCATTCAATGCTATGTCCATGATAGATTTCTTTAAAATGTGCAGAATCAATCTTTGGCTCGTACAGTCTTCTCTGATGGGAATAAGTAACCAACTCCTAAAGACTGAAAACTACGGCTTTTGGCCAGAAAGTCATGAAATGGTTGTAATAAAAACCTTGCTATTACATCATTAATTTATTGCCACATCACTACTGCTTGCAAGTGAATTTGTGGTAGGATGAAGACACTAGTCATATATCAGCAAAGGAAACGATTTTGCTTAAAATGAAGCCAAAAAATTCTGTTGTCTTTTATCCCATTCATTTTACACCCTTCATGACTTTTATTATTCTACACACACCTCCCATTTTAAGAGAGAATCTATGTGTCAACTAAGCTGGTCAGATCCCCTGCCCTCTCCTCCAAAGAATTTGACATCTTTAAAACATAACACGACAATAATACCCTTGGAATGATCTGTACACAGTCATTAGGTTCAAGATAGTGTGTTCTCTGCTGTAATTCCCCCAGCCCTGCTATCTTCAACTTGGCTAGCCCTCAGATGTCCTTGCAGCTTCAAAGAGAGTCAGCAGGGGGAGCATTTGTCAGGAAGGATTTGGACTCTGGTTTTCTTAGTGGTTCCATGGAAGGTTTACAAAGGAAATACATTTCAGATTTTGAAAATTGCAACCTCTTGTTAAATCGGTAGGATATTGTGGAATAAAATAATCAAAATATGTGCAAGCGGTGTGTTCTTAAGGAAAGTGTTATACAAGTTCCAGAAGGGATGTTGTTAGGCAATACTTGTCAGAAATCAAGTGTTTTTGGCACTAAAATCTCAATTGTGTTACTAAGGAGATTTAGGGCTGAAAATGTCAATGCAATATTAAGTATTAGTACTTGTGAAATTAGGATGGTTAAGAGCAGCTAGTTTGATGAGTAATAACTAGCATTCAAGAACTTACTACACACTCAACCCAGAGCTTTACATTTATGGACAAGGAACCAAAGTTTTGCAAGGTTTAGTAACTTGTCCCACAGCTGCTAAGCAGATTGTGAATCTAGTGAGACTAACTCCACATACGTAACCTGTGCTCCTGTTACCTGGGTACACCTACTGCTGATCATCTCCTCAGCCCTCCTTCAGGAGGAAGGTTGAATAGAATCGCATACCCTTTCCTGACATCCTGCAACGAATCAGTTCGTTGGTGGATAAGCCTCATCTTACTACATTGATCACTCTCTCTGAAGTTGATTCAGTCTTCAGTAAAGTTGTCTGCTCTAGACAACTGGGGTAATTGAAAATATGGACATAGACTTTTTAAGCATGTAGGGTGTAGGATAGATTCATTTGCTAGGAATGGAATGATGTTTGGTTTTCCTCAGAATGTCTTGTTGCTGATCTGCCAGTCTTTTACTTTGAGTGAACATATGCTCAGCAGTATTTTGAATGCTCACTGCCTACTTTCTTTAACAACCAGGATAAAGACCGTTTCATCAGAGGTTGGGAAATTGGAAAACAGCTTTTGTGCCTGAGCACGAGGAAAGAACGAATACTGCGCCTTTTGGCTGGTAGTGGGAGGCATAGTGTGGTATTGGAAATGACACTACTGGGCTCTGAAAACCTCTCTGACCTGGGTGTCATCACATTATGGCTCTGGATACTGGTCCCTGGGTTATTATACGAGAAAAGCATCATGAAGGGGAAAGAACATGGGCTTTGGAATTAAGTTTGCCTAATTGGCTCAGCCATGATAGCTGTGTGACAGGGCAAATAGTTCTCCTGGGTGTCACCTTTGTCAACTTAAATAATAAGACTAATGCTGACTTTGTGGTCATGATTTAAAGATTAAAATCCACACAAAAATGCAGATAAAGCTGCCATGCATGGTGGGTGTTGGTCGCTTTGCTTTTAGGAAAAGGAAGCTGTTGGATTAATTTGCCTCTGTCATCTCCTCTACAATATTTGATAATACTACTTAAAAATGTTGTCTCTTATAATGCCTTGAATTGCCCCAATTTTGAAAAATTCAGAGAGTGCAATGCATGCTCACATTCTGGGCCTTCTGGGGCGTGTGCATTCCAAATATGTCTACTAAATAGAAATAAAGTCTAATGCTGGTGTTTGCAGTAAAGGCAACTAGTAATTGTATAATGCAAGTGTGTTATCAGGAATGTGGAAATCTGTTTATAGAGAAGCATATTACAGTAGTATTTGCTACTATACAATTGAGGGCAAATATATAACCAACCAATAGAGCTCTCAAGACATGGAGAAACATGTCTTCTCCTTACTTGTATAAAATAAATACCTGAACAGCGTAACATTTTATCAAGAGGTTTAAAGATACAATTTCTTTGAGAGAACATAAAAAAACCCCAGGTTGGAAAGCGAGACCACCCAATTTGGTAAGAAATGGTAGATTTCATACAGGTCCTAATATAGGGATAATACTTGTTACTCTAGACCAGTGTTATTCCGTCATTTGTGTGCTCTAGGTCTGGGTTAAGATGCTACCAGAATTTAAAAAAAAAAAGTGAAACAGGATAGATATGATCAGCGTGCATTTCAGCATAAGGATAATGCTTGGTGAAACTTTGCTTATATACATATATGTGTACTGAGTTGTGATGAAAAATATACCTTTCACTGAGGGCCATGGACAAAAATTTGAAAGCAATTGCTCTATGATAATATCTAATACCATATAATAAAATCACTATCTTGAAAAAAAGCAGTTGATATATTTCAGTGCCACAACAGAGCCACAGCTTCAGTTTTTCCACAAAATAAAAAATCTGTCTGGCTTTGTCATTTTAGGCCATCATCTTTAAGTTACTACTTAATGAAGCCATATGCATAAATACATCTAAAAACAAATGGCTTTTTAAGAGTCCTATTTGAGTATGCAGCACTCCACTGGGGATATCACAAATTTAGTTTTGGAAATTCACTTGCAGAAACCAATAAAATCTCCAGCCTTAATGACTCTTTTAGCATTGTCTCAACACAGATTACCAGCCATGTTAAAAATCATTCAATTATGGAATCATTCAGAAACTCTAACCTCTTGAAGAAAACATTGAAAAAATAAGAAAGAGAGAAACTAGCAAAACAAATGAATTCCCAGATGATATAAAAAATAATACACATTCTAAACACAACAGGAATAGGAGATAAAATAATTTGGAAAATCTGACCAAACAGATTGAAGATGGTGAAAAATTGTGATATCTATATAAATCAGGTTGGCTCTACCCATGCTATATTAAAAAGCTGCCGAAAGTGTTAGTTATATTGCAGAATTTTATTTTAAATGTTTTGTGCTCCCAATAGATGATCTCAAAAGGAAGTACGCTGTAAAAAGATAGCGCAGGTGACCTTTTGAGTTCTTGCATTCTAAAGGAAAAATACCTTTTGTTTGTATAATCAATTTTAGTCAGTATTTGGGTTAATGTTCAGTTTTACCAATACTGCATACTTTTCTTTCAGGAAAAAAAAATCAAATCACTTTTCCCCTCTGATTATAAAGATGTGACATTTGGTTACAATATTTTTTGATTATGAATTAATTAACCAGCACTTTTGTTTAAGCTAACACTTAAACACTTGGATATTAAAATTCAATATTTTTAGTAACTTCACTGAGATAACATTTACATATCATAAATCTCACCTAAGT
Organism: Uropsilus gracilis; assembly: GCA_004024945.1. Taxonomy (NCBI): domain Eukaryota; kingdom Metazoa; phylum Chordata; class Mammalia; order Eulipotyphla; family Talpidae; genus Uropsilus; species Uropsilus gracilis. Next base: position 40,804 of record PVHY01002287.1, on the reverse strand, counting down.
ATGCATATATTTAATGATTTTAGTAAACTTAGAGTTGTGCATTCATTGCTACAATTCTGTTTTGGAGCATTTACATCTAGTTCCATCATGCCCAGTTAATCCTGACAGGGCTAGGATAAGGGTGGGACATTTGCTCCATGTGCAAAATTTTAGGGAGTGTCAAAATTTTCATCAATCAAGATAAATAGTATTTGAGTGCAATTTTTTAAAAAATCAAAATTTATGCCAAAAATACATGTTGAACAAAATAGAAAAAATTTAAATAGAGACTAGATCTGACCCCTGTACTCAATTCAATCAGCCTCATTTGCCTCACCATATTCCTAGCCTAACTAGTCTCTTTCGTCCCTCCAAGCTTCTGGAAACTGCTAAAGTATTTTCTTTTTATAGATTTACCTATTCTGGCAAATGGAATAATATACAATGGGATATTCAACAAATGGAATCATGTTATATGTGGCCTTTGTATGTCACATCTTCCATTTAGCATGTTTTGAAAGCAGTAGTCTGATCTTTTAAACTGTTGATAGTATTCCATTGTATGGATATGCCACACTTTGTTTATCAATTCACCTGTTGACGGTTGTTGAGGTCATTTTCATTTATTGGCTATTATAAATGTTTATCGATTTACCTGTGATGGATAGTGAGGTCATTTTCATTTATTAGTTTCATTTCATTTATTATTACAACTATAAATGAAGCTTATATATGGATTTATTTTCCTTTCTTTTTGATACAAAAGAATGGAATTGCTGTGTTATATTTTAAGTGCTATCTGTAAGAAACTACTAAATCATTTTCCAATTTGACTGTAGCATTTTGTATTCACACTGCTAGTGGATGAGTGTTACAGCATTCTACGACCTCACCACCACTTGGTATTTTATTTCTTTTTGACTATAGCCAACCCTAGTGGATGTGTAGAGGTATCTTTTGATTTCAATTTGCATTTCCCTAATGACTGTTGTTGCACATGCTATCATGTGCTTATTAGCCATTTGCATATCTTCTTTATGAAAATATCTGATCACTCAAATCTTTTGTCCATTTAAAAATTGAATTGTCTTCTTCAGTTCTGAGAAATCTTTTGATATTCTGGACACAAGTCCTTTATTGTCATATGACTTGCTAATATTTTTTTCCAATCTATGGCTTGTCCTTTCATTTTCTTAATGATTTTAATAGTTCTTTCATTTTGTTAGTATTCTTTTCAAAGGCAGAAGTTTTGAATTTTGCTGTTCAGTTTCTTAATTTCTAAAATTGTGTTTTTTTTAAACTGAAAACTCTGTCCAGTCTAAGATGATACAGACTTTATTCTATGTTTTCTTTTAGAAATGTTATAGTTTTAGTTATAAAACTTGAACAGGAATAGTTCCTGGCCATCTGCAAATGAAAAAAGAGAGGATGCTGAAGGAGGAAGTTAGGTGAGATTTAAAAATGTTTTCTATCTTTTTTTCAAAGCTTTTCTAGATCCAATCTCTGGACAAATGAAAAAGTAGCTTAATTAATGAGGAAAATATACCTATTTGATCAAGATTTAGATTTAGCTTTATCTGAGCAACATTAATATTAGCAGGCAATGTTGTCTTTATCCAGAGTTCATATGCGTGGATAGAGATATATGAAAGAAGTTCAGAATAACACAAACAGCATACTCACTTCATGGATGCAAGCAAAGAAAATGGCTGGATGATGATTTGCCACCAGATGGAATGTTAAATGAAGGAAATCTGGACTTGAGATGGATGAATACAAGATGTACATGAGCATCATGGCCACAAAATGGGAGGAGACATTGGGTATGACACAGAAACAAACCTTGGAGAAATATCACATCCTTGCTGCATAAAGGCACCCAAGGAAAACCAAAGACTGTTAAATATTCCAAATTCGTTGGGAGGATCAGGAGGGCTTTGTGGGTCACGGGGTTCTTCATTATTGTCTTCCAAGTGCCATTCATAAGGGCTGAATCTGCTGACTAGGAAAAGAACTACGCTGACTCCAATGTAGGCAAAGACGATGCACATCCAGATTTCATATGCCAAAGGATCCAGGAAGGAGAATACGCCTGGTTTTGATTTCTGAGGCTTCTTTATCATGATGGAGATGCCCAGGCTCATGAATGGCTTTGAGAAATCTATGACTTCTTCACGGACCAGCGTTATAGTGAGTGGAGCAACAGCTATATCAGCCCTCTGGAAAAACAAATTTTTCTTTAAGAGATGGTATTTTCATCAGTCATTTATAACTTAATACACCTCTTTGTTGAAACATAATCTTGTATCACGACAACCAGTTTACATGTCAATGCGTTGGTTAAAATAGCATTAAATGGGTTCTCAAATCCTTTCTCTTGGTGGTAAGTTAAGGAAATGGTGCTTACTGGCTAGGCTTTTGTCTTGTGAGACAGTCTTAGACAACTTATAAAATTTTTATTTTTATTGTCCTCTTGCAACTTGAATTGTATTCCCCTTGTGACATACTACTACTAGAAGTCTGACTTTCATATGTTGATTTTCATGATTTTATGTCTTACCTAACTCACTTGAGTGGAAACTCTTAAGCTGTAAGCATAATAGTGTATATTTCTTATATCTGCCCCCTACTTCACTGTGAGGTACAACATAAGACTCCAATAATCAGCTGGCACAGGACTACAATTCTTGAGTATTTACTATCGTTCTTGAATGTTTTTGAGATTGTGTCTGTTAAAACACACGTCCTTTGAAGACTTGATTTTCTACTTGTCTATCATTGGAAGAGATCTTTAAAAAAACTGTAAATGCCTAGAAAAATAAGTTGTTGATTATAGGAATCTGCATGAGAATTAACAAGGGTAAAGTAGTTGTTGGAACACATATTAATTTATATAGTAAACTATAATTTCTAGTGATAAATATCAGTCATACTCACATGCACTGAATCAGTTTTAAATGTCAGTAGTGTACTGCTTAATTAGCTCAGGTGAAGGCAAGCTATGTTTTGTATTAACCCCATGAAAAGAGGTACTATGAATTTCTGAACTTCTTTTGTCTTCTTTGTGACAGAAGTAGGCTTTAGTCTTGGGCCAGGCCTTAAAATATACACTTAAAAAAGTGCTTTTAAGGAAAGGTTATTGGATGGCATAACAGATATAAAGTGAAAACACCAACTTTGATAACCATTTTTAAAAGTGAAATAGAGTTTTACTAATTCTATCAGTGTGGAGAATGGGGGAAGAAAGGTTGAGATTAGAATATATTTTCAAAGAAATGATGTTTTACTACCTTACATTACATTTATTCAAACCAATTATTAAATATGCCTTAATATAAGAGGAAATGCAGATAATACACAGCAAATGAATATCCAGTGCTTTCTCTGTGGGAGGTACTGTGATAAGATTTCTCACAGTAACTCTGTTGGCATGTAATCATTCCCTTATTAATGAAAGGAAAACTGAGCCACAGCTACTGGACTAAGAATCCTGAACTTCAGATCCCAGAACTCTCTTAACCACCATAATATTCTAACTCCAGAGAGAATGGCAGGTTTCTATTCTACTTTTATGTACAATTTTCAGTCTCAGCCAACCCCTGTCAGGTTTATTCCAGTGTATATGGGAGTGCTTATGCTGTATTCCAGTGTGTCTTAGAGTGCTTATGTTGTTGGAGCACTCTTCTAGGAGCTAAGGATGAAGAAGTAAGACAGCAGAGGCAAAAATCCTTACCCTCATAGAGGGCATCCTGTATGCCAGGGGCAAAAGGTCTGCATTTACTGCTGACCACTGTACCTTGGTGTCTCATGACCATCTCAAACTCACAGTTTAAAAAATCCATCTATCACCCTAAAGTTGAGTCCCTGTAGGGTAAATGAGTTAATCAGGCATGTTTTAATGCCACAAGCCTGTGACTACTGCCTATGCCAGGAGCGCTTGTGTGCATGAACACGGGGCACATGCCCCAGGAATTGTGGACACCTGGACCCAGAGAGCATGAGTGTGTGCACGTGTAAGTGCACACACCTGAACCCAGAAGTGGGGCTAAAAGCAGCAGCGGTAGCAACAGTATTACCAGATGACTACTAAGATGACAAATGGTGTGACTGCAGAAGAGGTGAATGACAGTGCCAGAAGGAGCCCAGAGAAAGATGAATGATCGAGGCGGGGCTGGCAGGCTCAGTTGCCTGCCTGCCTTTCTGCCCCCCTGCTCAGCCCATTCTTCCCTCCTTGCCTGAGTCAGCACTAATGTCCTGGAAAATCCACTGAGGACTCTGGGGCTTTCTTTATCCCTCTGCCTGAATTGATAGTGACCTTGCCCTATAGTCCCCTCTAAGTCTGAATCCCTGACTTTTCCCAGTAGCTAATCCCTACCCATGGTCCCTGCTGTGCAGGTGATCCTACCTCCTTATCAAGAATATGGACGCCATCTGATATGAGTTCCATCACTTCAGCGTCCTTATTTTCCTTCTCAACACATGACTGCATCTTCATATATCCCTTCTGTTATTCCATCTCAGAGAAAGTGACATGCTAAGATTTAATCTACTTACTACTTCATCTGAAATTCTTCTGTCTTTTTAAAACTCAGCTCCATTTATTCTCTAATTTTTCCTTCCCTGTCTATCACAGTGGTTCTTCAAATAATGTTCCTTGGACTAGCAGTATCAGTCTCCCAGGAGCTCGTTAGAAATGATAATTCCCAGGCCCCACATAAATGTATGGAATTAGAGGCTCTGGAGGTGGGGCTCTTTGTGACCCTCCAGGTGACTCTTGTGCTTGCTTTAACTCGAAAACTACTGATTGCATTCACCTAAAATTTTTCTTTCTTTCTTTCTTTTTTTTTTTAGAGACTGGGTCTCGTCCTGTTGCCCAGGGTAGTCTTGAACCCGTGGACTCAAATCATCCCTGGCCTCAGCCTCCCAACTCTGGGATTATAAGTGTGTGCCACAGCACCCAATTCACCTAAAGTCTTACTGAAGTAATTCTGTTCACTGACAGACAAAAATGATACAAACCCTTCATTTGTATACCTTTGTTTTATTCCATTACCCTCTTATATGCTGTCTCTCCCTGCCACCACCATCTTTCTTTGAAGAATATTTCTCTTGTCTTGATTGACTGGCACTGCTTTTTGAACTTTATGCTTGTTTCCTAGATTCAAAGACCTTCCCCCAGCCATCAACTGCCTATGTAGTACCATTGGCCTCTGGAACTTATGACCTCTATCCTTGTGTCACTGCTATCATATTAAACACTGTGGATTCTCCTAGCTCTGAGTAGTCCTTCTCTGGCTATTCTTCCATCTCACTCAATCAAGGTATACCTTTGTAGCTCTGAGTCTATTCACAGAGACTGTTCCTCTGGAGATAATCAGTGTAGGTTTGTGAAATAAGTGACACTCCTTTAAGGGTCTGTCCTTCACATTCTCCCGTTAATGTTATTATTTGTGACTTCCACTCTTAACCTCATGGCTGCGAGCTCCTGAAGAACTGGTGCCACATTTCTAAGTGGAGGGGAGCCAAAGACACGTTACCCTTTTGCCTGGGTCCAGAAACAAAGGCTACGTAGGAGACGGGAACTGGCCAGAAAGCTAGTGTGGTGTGTTGGCAGAGAGAGTTCGAATCAACAAGAAAGAGCCTGGTTATGCCAAGAGGATTCACAGATCAAGCCACCTTCCAACCTTGCCAATGTGCTTCTGCCTTCTGCTCAGGCTGTGCAAATCCCTCTCTGTAGTATCACACTAGATTGTATTTAAATTTAATTAATAGTTTTGATCTTTCAGTCTAGATTGCTACCTCTAAGAGAAATGGTCATTTCTTTGTCTTAAACGGAAGAAATAAGGGGTATTTTTTTTTGGGAGAAAACCACTTAGGACTGAATTTAGGGCAATGGGGCTTTTTCTTATAGACATAGAAAGGGATTTTGAGAATCATACATGCTGAATGAGAAAATAAGTACATTCAGTAACTGAAACACCCACCAATGGCAAGCGTAGCTAAATACTAATAAGAGCTAGCTAGACAGCCAAAGCAAGACTTCTTGTCTGACCCCTGGATTATGTAGCAAAAGAGCATTCCCAAGGAAGCTAGTCCTGGTTTCAGGTACTTTTGGAATCACAAAAGGTAACAGGCAGAGCCAGCTTTCCTCAGGCACTTGCCGTGCCCCTCCGCTCCCCCAGCCTCTACCCATTCTTATTTCTAAGGAGATTTTTCAAAGAAGATGGAGTTGGGATTTTGGAGGGTGCTTTCCTCAACAAAGAGCAGCATTCAATCTGGGATCACTTAAGCCTCGTTGATATGGGAATGAGAATTCCCATGCGGAAGCTTCAGAAAGGCCTGTTTCACATGGAAAAGACAAAGGCACAGCAAATAGCAGGTGGAGAAAGTTCCAACTACTCGAAGGAAAAGGCGCTCCTGATCAAGCCTCTGGGGTGGCCAGCAGAGTAGGAGACTCAGCCACCCCTAATTCTCTCACCAGCTCGGGGACACGCAGGCAGCAGAACTGTCACATCAGCGTGACAACGTGGTCAGCGGTGGCGGAGCCCTTGGTCTCTGCCGCTCTGCTTCCCTCCTACGAGAAGGGTGTCATGATGGTGGGTTGTGTCCGCGTTCAGGACCTGTCTGTGGAACAAGCAGTTGCCATGATTTTGAAAGGAAAGAGGGCGATGGCGGGGGGTAGTGAGTGGTAGGGGTCATTCCTTCTGGTCTTCTCCAAATCCAGTCAACCCTCACCAGAAGCAACTAAATCACTGATTCAATGACAGTTGCACACGAATACAGAGGTGAAAAGCAGAGCAGCATTCCGGAACAACGAACATGTCAGATCCATGGGACACAGGACTGTAAGACTGATTATAGAGACAAACTACCTCAGAAATACAACCACTGTGATCTACAAGGATGGGAACAGAATTTCCCATTCAGAGATGTCTTCAGCATGATCAAAGGACCCTCCCACTTTAGGGGGTGAGGAAAGCCATAGAGACAAGCAGTGGACCCACGACGAACCGGACCAACCATCTGCCAGGGCCTATCTCGATCCAAAAAAATTGGTGCACAAACTTTGGCCGGGAGAAACGCTCCCAACGCCACGCCAGCAACCAGAACTACAAAACAAAGAAGGAGCAAAATGTGACAGAAGATGGGCCGGAGCAGCCAACCAGAAAGGAGGAGAAGGCACTGAAAGAACACAGTCATGTGTGAGCTGGTGGCCGGCAGCAAAAAGACACTTGGAAAACTAAGCACAGGCCACTGTGTCCCAGGAAACCACATCCACACCGGACAAAAGGACATGGCTACAGGAAAGAAGGGGAAGAACAACAGGGACTAGAAATTAAACAATAAATGGCAGTGAAAGAAGAGATGGAGAGACCAAGGGGTGGGATGGGGGAGGGGGGGAACACCCAAAAGGCAAATGTAAACAAAACTTATTCAATAAAGATATATTATTAAAAAAAAAGATGGACATAAGATTCAAAAAAAATTTTGAGCAGAAAGTTCTGAGCTAGATCTTAAAGCCGTTTTGTCTGATTATCTACTACAAAACATATCATTCACCAGGAGTGAATATGTAAGCAGGAGGTTGTCAGATACCATTTGAAAACACTTTCTGAAAGCACAGGGAGGAACAGGAGACAGATAGGCAATGAATTGGCCTGTACTGTATACCATTTTGTTTGTTTTCCAACAGAAGATGCAGATGTGAGCCCTTTATCCCTGTACCAACCATAATGCTCTGGTCGTAGTGTTTGGCATTTACTTGTTTCCTCTGGGCAGTTTAAATGTGTTGGAGAAAGAATTGGGGCAAAATCAGGCTAGACAATGTGAATGTAATGGTTGCATGTTGGGGGCCAGAACTTAAACTGCTTTGTGGGTTGTACCCTGTGGGACATTTACTGTCTGCAATTGTTAAGATCTGGCGAAAGCAATGAGTCCTATTTAAATCTCTGCAGCAACAAGCGGTATCACAATGGGATCCCCTCCTTTCTGTATCCGGAACAGATGTCTCAGTCTGGATGTATTGATTGGGTCTCCTTGTCCCTCAGGAACTGAGATAGCTGAGTTAAACACAAAATGAAGTAAAGGAGTGTCCCTGGAATGGGGTGAGGCTAAATTTGGTTGGAAATCTTCCCCTCCCTGCTCTGCTCTGCGTGGCAGATTTCCACGCATCATCAATGCTCCTTCCTGGTGTCCCTATGCCTCATTTGAAAGAGAGATGCTTTTATCAAACCATCAGCCCTTCTGCCAAAGCCCAGTGTAATCACCTGGAGAGCAGAAGAGAATCTCTGGCACCTGTTACACGACCCTTGCTTCTCTGTCTTTTGGTTGGAAGGACAGATCGACTTTCTGTCTTTCTTAATGGAAAATGAGTGTATCTTAGGATAGTGACAACCTAGGAGATAATTTCTTCTAGGTAGAGAAATGTCAGTGTGAAAAGCATCTATAAAATTGCCATTTGTCCTGGGAGTGCGAGGGAGGCTGAGGCGGCCCAGGGGAAGTGACCTGGGATTAAGCATTCCCTGGCTTCATGTCTATCCACAAGCTCTCTGCTGGCCTCTAAGCTAGAGAATCATCCCGGCAGTAATTTGTCTGGCCTTTCCCAGGACAGCTCCTCCCTCCCTGACCTTGTGTCTTAGTGCTAAGTGTTCAGAACAGAAGGAACATAGCAGCTGCCCAGGAGGAAGTAACCTTTCACCCACTGGTACCTCAATCCTTTCATCCCTTTTTTTTTGGACTCTCTGTCAGACTATATCTCTGCTTCCAGGTCAGAAAACCCTTGCTATCTACAGTGGGTTTGCAAATATTTGCGTTCATAACTAAAGATATGGGTTCTATTATCCTGAAAACTACAGAAAGGCAGGGCAGGCCTCTTCAAGGAGGTTCTAATCAACCCCATGGAAAGTCCTTCAGAGGCAAGGGGGGATGCCATCTCTGATACAACACCGATCTTCCCATTATCTGACAAGCTTAGCAAGGTGCGGCCAGGAGTCATTCAACTAGAGTTATATTTTAAGCTCAGCCAAGCTCTATGATTCTGAGGGCTTGTCACAACCCCTGCCTCCCTGCCCTTCATCAGAACTCGAGACCATCAGATTTTCTGGCTTATCCAATGGGCAGTTCTAATGCCCAGTCCTGGTTGGCTCCCATATTTAACTGTATAATGCATGAAAAGGTGGGCGGAGAGATATCTCCGAGCCCCATGAACAGCAGAATCATTTATAAAATGTCCCTAAAACAAACACAATGATATAAACCAATTTTTACTTCAATAGACATAATTGGAGAAAATAATGCCCTCTTTAAACACGTGACTCAGCGGTCATAGGGATGGTGGTGTGTAAGCTATTTGAGCTGGGGACAATTGCCATGTGGCGGTGTTGTAGCCATCCAGCTCAACATCCAGATGCTAAAAGCAGGTGGACAGTTTCAAGTCCATAATGTTCTGAAGAGCTTATATAATGGGGCACATTGTGTCCTACTGACGTTTGTTTCAAAAATAGCCTTCTTAGCAATACAAGTTGCCCCAAACATCAACCTTGATTTGATTTTCTTTAGAGGAAAGAAAACTATTTAGGAATCATCTAAAAAGAGGCTGATCGGCTTCTTTAACAAATTCATCTTCACTTTAAGGCAGATACTAAAATGTCCTTTGCAAGACTTTCATCATGCCTCCCTTTCTTAATTTTTTGTTACTCTGATCTGTTTTACATACTAAAAACGTAAGCGAAATACCCTCAACACAAAGTGGTGCCTTTCTGTGTAGTTTTCATGTTCCAGAAATAGTGCCATGATCTCTCTTGCTTTTTAAGCAATTCAGGAAACCACTAAGGGCTTTCTGCCCTTCTTTTTCTTACACAACTTGCAAACCACAAGAGGCCTGGCTGCCAGAAACAAATGCCTGTGTTTTTACTTTTCTCCATTTTTATCAATGATAGAGAAGTGATTGATTTTATCGGTGCTGAAAGATGAAAACTTTTAAATGAAGATAAAAGCACATTTTGCAAAGGAGAGCCTCTTCTCCAACAGGGAGCCCTCATTCCAGGCATGGGAAGAACACTCAGTTTGGGCAGCCAAAGGTTTTACAGGAATCTGGCAGTCTAATCAAATTGATTGGTTTGCAATCACTATGTTATAATCCCACAAAGCATCAGCAACTTGTTCTAGGTCAGGGGAGAGGGAAGGATCTCTCTGTAAACCCCTTCCCTGGATGCTATTTTTGTCTTAAGTAGAAAGAAGTTGGCTCCTGCAGGAGAATTTTTACCTCATTCTTAGCAGAGGTGGCTCCTAAAGTACCAAAAAATTAAGAGGCTTTCTAATTCTCAAGCTACCTTGTTCACACGCAGCCCAGTAGCTAAGAGGAGGCAACTATGACTATTCAGTGAGGTGGCACAGAGGACAGGCTGGAGGAGAAACCAAAACCCAGTTAGAAAGTTGGTCACTGACCAGAGTCAGGAAATCAGCCCGGTTCTGGCCTGCTTTGTCACAACACCAGGAGGGCCCTGAGCGCTTTAATGTCACGGATTTTCCTTTGAGACACCAAGAAAGCTGTCTGCCGATGGTGTCAGTCTAGGTAAGCAGAGTTAATGGCAGTTACTATGGTGCAGGAGAAATGGATACCCTAAGTTCCTTGTTTCTTTCCTTTTTCTTGTTGAAAGAGGAAAATTCTTTAAAAAGAAAAAGCAACAGATAGGAAATAAAGGAGATAGGGTGGGGTAAGGGAGCACCTAAATTCCTTGTTCCTGTGGCCAAACACTTCCCTCAGGAATTGCAAGGGAGCCAGGAGCCTTTGCTATACACTTAGCTGCTTTTTAGGGTGAGGTGGGCTTGAAACAACACTTTGGCTGTTGGGCAGTAGAGCAGAATGGTTCAAGAACAGGGATATTGTGGTCAGAAACCTGGGTTTGAAATCTGTCACGATCAGCATTTTGTTGTTGGTGTGGGAATTCGCCTTTGTGGGCCTCATTTTTCTTATCTGTAGACTGTTAGTGGTACTTTCCTTAGAGGCATGTTGTGAAGATTGTTACATCATGCTGGAAAGCACAAAGCACAATATCTGACAACCAGTGAATAGGTAACACAAGGGAGCAAATAATAACGATGTAAATATCATACATTTACCTCTCACCATGAACACACTGCAAGGAATACCATCTAGGCATTACTGCAAGCTAGGACCTCATTCATTAAAGCAAAGAATGAGGTACCTGGTAATCTGTTAAGAAGAGAGCAGAGAGCAACACTGATATTTTAGAATCCAAGTGTTAGGATGAAGAGGGCCAGGACAGAGAAGACTTATCACCCACTGGTAAAGTAAGAAGTTAGACCAGTGTCAAGATGGTTCCGAGCTTCTTACGGTGCCCAGATCATGATAGGTGCTCTGTTTCTGTTCAGCCCCCTCCCTCTGGCTTTTGAAATGTTTCCATTCACAAACGGTTCATTGAATCTCAGCTGCAAGTCAACCCTGTCCCAGTTCCCAGGACCAACCTTGACCTAAGACAGGAGCTAATTGGCTCCAGTCCCATAGCTGAAGGCTAAGGTTCAAATTGCCTCACTGCTTGTCTGATTGGAAGACAGTGCCCTAGTTTTGATTCTTGAGGTCCAGTCTCATTATAGGCCATAGTTCTCTTTCTGTGTCCTTATTTTTAGAAGGTTAGCTTCTGCCTTTGTGCTAAGTTCCCAAGGGCCTGTTCTAAAAACTTAGAGACCCTGGTACTACCTTGCAATTGGGGAGCTGTATCTTATTCTTGTTGATTCTCACTTCAAATGCTAGAGTCCTTATCCTGAGCCCCAAACCCAGTAGATAACTTGGATGTTTGCTTATTGCCAATGTCTTCTCAGTGTATCTGCCTTCTAGATTGCTGTGTCTTCCCCTGACTTGTTGTACACACAGGGACCAGACATTGCAAGGAATTCATGTCAATTAAAATAAAATCTCTGCATTGGGCAGCCCAACATCTGGCAGTTCCAGTCAGAGGCCTTTTAAACTAGTCCATTGAGAAACTCTGAAGTTATGGCAGTATTCCTTAAAAAAACAAAAACAAAAACAAAAACCTTAAAGATCAGTTTAATTCCTTTGAACTTAGCCTTTGGTACAGCCATTCTGCTTATTCCTTCATTTGTACAACAAGTATGAACAGCTTCCATTATTTTCCAGTTGCTGGGATATTGAAATGAATCAGCTATGGTATCTGTTCTTAAGAAGTTTAAAGCCACATTGAGGCAGCTGAATTCATCGTAAATTGATCATTACACCACAGGTTCAAGAGAGCTCTAAGAAGGCAAAAGGCAGGTTTCCTGAAGCAGACTGCAGAGGAGACAGTCCTGAATTCTGGAGGACTGGTAGGTACTATTAGACTGTGAAGGTGCCAGTGGCACTAGCAGGCTGATCCTAAATGAGAGCTAAGCACCTTCAAGAACAACTTGTATTTTGCTATGGCTGGAACGTGGAGTGTGGGGACATATGATGGAGCTGAAGAGGTAGACAGCTACCAGATTATGAAGTGCCGTATGTGCCATGGCAAAGAATTTGAGTTTGATCCTGATTTTTAAAGTGGACGTCTGATTTCCCAGGCCACAAGCAGAGGTAGAGACATCGGTTAAATGACTGCCAATTACATGGGAAGAATCTTAGACAATGATGGTAGGACTAGAGTGTGTCTGAATGACAGAAAAGCGGAAGAGGACCTAATGATGGACTAGATTTGAGTGGAGCAATGAGGGAAGATGACTGGGTTGCTTAGGCAACTATGTGGGTGGTGAATTCTGCTGCCTGAGACATGGAAAAAACACATTTTCAATAGAGGGCAGGCTGTACTTAATGTTGCCAAAAAAATTCTCCAGTCTTACTTTCCTTTCAGTAAAGGAATCCTTTTGCCCAAAGGATGCTATTGACAACCTATCTTTACAGAAGTCAACTGTAGAAGGAAACATTTTCCTTACAGACCATACGGAGACTATACAATTAGATTGGTATTACACTTGAATCTATCTCATTTCTTATTTGGAAAGCATAGAGGTGCATCTGATCCCTGAAGAATGTTGTTTGGGTCAGCATCACTTTATTATGACATTGATGTGGGAAAAATTGATTCCCAGGCAGGGCTACTGTCTGCATGGAGATTGCATGTTCTCCCCATGTCTGTGTGGGTTTTCTCCAGGTATGCTGGCTTCCACCCACATCTCAAAGATGTGCACATTAGGTTTATTAGTGTGTTTCATTCTCCCAGGTGAGTGTGTGTGTTTGTATGTGTGTGCCCTGTGATGGAAGGGTGTCCTGTAGAGGGTTGGGTTCTTACATTCTGGGCTGCCAGGATGAGGTCTGGGGACCAGTGACCTTGAACTAAAATAAGGGGGGAGGGTAAAGATGAATGAAATAGTACAAATGGTTATTTAGTATTAGAAATGTTCTGGATTTTCTTTTACAAGTTTGGTGGCATTTTTTTGTGACCAGGAATACAGTATAGGAACTTAATTCTTGTTTTTATCAATTAGCTTCATTGGCTTCACCATATGTCCTTTTTCTTAATGTTGCACTTTCCAAAAACCTATCAATGATGTTAAAGGAGGACTTACTGTAAATGAAAATAGAGTAAAAAACAACTTACCCCATAAACAAGTTCCCCAACCATGCCATTCCATATTTTAGTCTCTGGATCCCTTGCTCCATATTTCCCGTCACCAACAATGGACAATTTGTATTTGATCCTTACGTGTTTGGCTATTTCATAGGCCAAATCTACACAATAACCTTCATATCGTTCATTTCCTTCCAGTTGCTCATGGTTCTTCTTATACATTACATATGGTGATTCCTTTGGGATCAGAAAGAAGTAGAAAGGATCATTCCTATACCATTTTCTAAGAGATCATAAATGTAATAATGAAGTTCTTTCCCCTTTCGTAGCTACTGAGGGCTTTTTTTTTTCTTTTTGTGAAATGAGCTTTTAAACTTTTGCACTTAATGAAATGAGTAAGAAAGACAATGATAAATATCACATATGTCACCTCTATGTGGAATATAGAGAAATACAACAAAGTCTCAGGCAAAATCAAGCTGATAAATCTGACTGTGGGATTAAGGTTATCAAAGGGGGGCTCTGGGGGAGGACTGAGGGTGCTATGGTGGTGGGTGTGGTGACATGTGTCTGAGGAGGTGTGATCCTATGCCTCTGAATCTCAGGTAGTATTGTATACCAGTATTCCCTCAAAAATTTTTTTTACATAATAAGAAGAACCTCAATCAACTATTCATTGGGCTACATGGTCCTTGGAGTCTTTAACCAAAGAGTTAAGGAAGTCCAGAAGAATTTAACTTCTTTCTGAGAGTTTGAAAGAAGGGCCAGTTTTCACCTATATAATCTTTGACTTAGTGAAACTAGGCATGGACATTTTTCTTTGTTACATGAAGGGAAACCAACTTTGATTTCTCAGAATTTACCATACAGGAACCGTAGCCAGCCAAATAGGCCCTGGGGGAGGTACATGATCATTGTGAGGTCTGGGTCTTTGGCTTATTTCTTCTTATATCCTCAGAGCCTAGGGCAGCACCTATGTCAAAGTGAGTATATGATATGTATATTTAAGTGCAATGTAAGCACCAGTTGAACTTCCATTTCATTAATCAGAATTTCAGATCTGGAGGTGTACTCACTTTCTATCCAGCTTTATACTTGACTCAGTAAAAATAAGCCAGTTTTTAATAAAACAATTTAAAATTAAATGGGAATATTATCTCACATTTCAATAGTACTCTGTATTTGGAGAAAAGAATGGTGAAGATTGCCTTGAACTGGTATTATAATATAGGTCAATTACTATCATGCCAATTCCATGAATTAAGAAGACACACAACTTGAGTCTCAGAGTTGTGACCTATACAGTTAAACACAGTTTGTGGTAGACTAATATTAGAACCCTAGTCTATACCCCATCCGCTCTCTTCTCCATGTAATACTGTCTCCCCAACAGTGAAGAGTTACATTTCAAGTTCAGATGAAGCATCAGTCCTATGGGTGGGTGGATGGGGGTATTGAAGAGGAGGATATCTGGAACTGCTCCAAATTCTACTTTTTTCTTTTTTAAAATGACATTCTGTTCATCAACATAGAAAGATATTGGGAGAACTTCCTAAGTTGGCCTATTGGGAGTTTTTCCTGCTTGAACAGGAAGCTGAATAATGCTTTTCAGATGACAGAAATTGTGTTGTACAGAAAGCCCGTACTTACCAGAATGGTAGTCACCACTATGGTCCTATTCTCTGCAGATGCACTGTCATTGCTGATTTGCTGATCCGAGAAAGGCACAAACCTTTCATATTCATTCCAGTAGCCAGCCTAGAAAGAGCAGACATTTGACCTGCTTGCCTATTTTTCACTCAAAAAAACAAAACAAAACAAAACAAAAAACTGCTTGAAATTCAAGTGTGGTTGTGAAAAGAAACTATCTTTCAGCCACTTGAGCTTTACCAGGATTCATGTCCTTATCTCTCTCTATCCTGCCATGCTACGAGGAACCCAGCACAACACATAATAAGTGAGGAGTCCTTATCCTCACCTCCCCTTTACTGATATTTTGTAAAATAATCTTAGTCCATTTTAGGATGATCAGCCTTTTTTCCCCTTTAAGTTCATATAGCTAAAAAATACTTTCAATTGTTAGGGAAACTGGCATGAGTGAGTTGCCTGTTGAAATGACACAAGATATTTTCCATTTTGAGGTTTTATCAGATGGCTAGTAAATCCCTACTTCATGCCCGATTCAACTGTTAGTTTGATAAAAGTGATCATTAAAAAATTCAACAGTTGAGAAAAGTTCTTTATCTAGGGTTCTTTTGTTGGTGCATTGGCAAAGTGGGATGATATCTTACTTTCCAATTCTTTTGGTTAAAAACATATGTACCTTGGCAGCTTTTGTTCAAATAACAATATGCTGTGAGATTTGTAATTCCTTTTCCTGCAGGAAGCTGTTAACTCCTGAGTCTACTGTTTTTATAGACTCAACCTCTGAGGGAAATACTCCTTTAAAAAATATATAGATGGCACACTGCTTACCAAACAACTATGTGCCATATATATTAGTCACTAAATGCAAAGGCAAAAATGTATAGGAATTTGTTTTGTGTTTCCTAATACCTATTTACTTGCTATCACCTTCTGAGAGACTTTTTCTTTGGAGGTCTGTTTTGGTGACTTACTTTTCGAGAGCCGCTGACTTTCATTTCGTACACGTCGATGGTATAATTTGTTCTGCGTCCATAAGTGTCAAATTGGATATTTCCAGTCATTCCTTGTACTTGTACCTGGTAGAAAGGGAAAATGTAAAATTTTGAAATAGAACCACATTATTGCCTTTCAGATCTTGGGGATCAGGTTTGCTGACAGATCTTGAAATGTGGGAGAGTCATTGAGCTATCTTTACCAATTTATGTCTATACAGATCTTTATTTCCTCTCCAGTGTTTTCTAAGTATGTCTTTTAAATATGAAGCTTGGAGCAGGTTTTATAGACTTTTACCTATATGTTATAGTGAAGACCTGGTCACTGCTTTTCTAAGGGCCTGAAAGTTCCACTATTAGTCTATTTTTAAGGGAATAGCCTGGAGAGTATTCTTAACTAGGGTGGAACATTCTTCTAAGCTATGAATTCCTTAGAGGTGGTATAGATACATAATAAAACACTGCTCAGCTATAAAAAAAGAGATGAAATCCTGCTGTTTGCAATGGCAGGGATGGACCTAGAGGGGATTATGCTAAGTGAAATAAGTCAGACAAAGACAAATGCCATATATCACTTCACTCATATGTGGAATATAAAGAAACAAAACAGATTAGCAAAACAAAAATGGGCTTAGAGTATAAGAACAAAATAGTTACCAGAGGGGAGGCAGGCAGGAGTGGTGGGTGAATACAGTGAAAGAGGTCAGCTGCATGATGATGGACAGAAACTAGACTTTTGGTGATGAGCATAATATAGTGTATGCAGATATGAATATATAAACCTGAAACCTATATGATGTTATAAACCAGTTACTTCAATAAAAATTAAAAAATGTTCAAAGGCAAAAGAAAATTTGTAAGTTTTCTTTCTAGAGCAATGATACCCAAGATACTTTCAATATCATCTTTTGAATAAGAACACTGTGTAACAGCATAGGATAGATGCATTGCATGTCTATGGGAATTGTTACAAAACATGATATTTTTAATATCTTTGATTTCTCCCTGATTGCGGGATAGAGTGGGTTTTTATTTCATCTAAAGGAAAATATGCCAATTCTGTAGACAAATGATTGTTCTGTAATATATGCTCTGTAAATGTGAAACATAAAACAAATAATTTTGAGTAGAACAAAACATGTGAGTTCCTTGGGGGCTGTGGTTATGCTTATCTTAGTGTTGTCAATATCAGAACTTAAACTGGATTCAGTAACATGAGCCCTGGACCTTCTAGATTTTTATCCTAGTATATCACTTACTAACTCCATGACCTTGGATGTGTTCGTTAATGCTTTTGTACCTCTGTGTCTAATCTATAAAATGGAAAATCCATAGCAGCTAATTCTCAGAGTTGTTGAGAGGATTCAGTGAGTTATTCAGCTATAATTTTTAGAATAATATTGGTATATGTTGTAACACATGCCAGCTATGTATTATTAATTATTATTATATTATTATATATAATATTAATGTATTATTAATCAAAATAAACTTAACTCTACTTTTTGAGATGATCATGTATTTAACCTGTGCCCAATAACACACAGCAGAGCACTAGGCCATGGAGGTGTAATTCATTCATCGACAAAATTAGTTAAGCCTGAGGAATTGCTATATGAAGAATTAGATAAGAATAGAGATACTGAAATAGCTTGGGTACTTATTTGGAACTATAGAAATGATCCCTGAAAGTATAGTCTTTGGATACCTATTAAGGATGCCAGATGCAAATGAATGAATGCCACAATTTTCCTGGGTCTAGGCCCAGTATTATCAACTAATAAAATGCCATCACTGCTGGGTGGAGAGATTTCCTTACCTTCTACAGTTCAGGGACACTGCATGAAAGAACCTCTATAAATATGCCATTATTTTTACCCACTCGAATTACTCATCTGGTGAAGAAAGGTCAAGAAATTTTCTTCAAAGGAAAAGAATCTGTCTCATTTTCTTAGGTAGAAAGGACAAAATACTTTTTCTTCACTTACAGAAATGGAAAAATTATTAAGCAAGCCAGAGATGGTAATGGGCTTGTCTTACAGAAGGGAAATGAAAGGCAAATATTAGGGAGCACCATTTTGAAGGAAGGGGTTTGTTCACCATCAGCAGGAGATTGTGGAATTCTTCTTGGAAAATGCCCCCTGTGACCTCCTGAAGACAAGATTATCCCACTGACCCAACGAATCTATGCACTGCTGGCAGCTTAGGCTTGCAGTGGTGCCACACTTTTAGTTAAAGAAGAAGTCCTTTGTGGAGAAAGGAATTACTTATCCAGGGTTTGGTACATCCTGTGATGAATGAAGGGTTCTTTATGCTCTATTTTTGAGCACTGAATTCTAGAAGAGGAACTAGGCAGAGTAGAGACACTGGCATAGGAAATACTTAAGGAAATCCTTCATTACTGAACACTGCAAGGGTTTCAGGTTCTATTAAGAATTGTGCATTTCTAGAGATTTAGTCGATCTGAACATGATATACAAAACTGGGCAATATTCTAGGTTTGGCCAAGAGATTCCAGCGCTCATGATAACTTTTGGTGAGCAGAACTAGAGGTGAACTACTATTCAGAAAATCTATCCTTAAGGATGTGGATGTTAGTGACAGTTTCCCACCATTTCACATGGGGTCATCTTTGTCATAACTACTCTAGTCTACATTAGATGTTTTTCCTCTGGATCATATGATACCCTGTGTAGACCCTAACTGTACCATTTGGATTTCCTGTGATTTCTATTTCACAATTAGTTTGGAAGCACCTCAAGATGAAGGATATTCTTTTTCTTAGCAACTAATAATAAAATTTAATTTTATTATTGAATTTATTATTAAATTTTATTTATTAATTTATTATTTATTTTATTTATTATTTATTAATTTTTAATAATAAAATTTAATAAAATAATAAAAAAGATATTCTTTTTTTAGCAACTAATAAAGAACCTTGGCTAGAGCAGATGCTCAATAATTGTTTACTGAACAAGTGGACAAGTTTTAAAGCCTTAGAATTGCGACATATTTCAGTAGTTTGAACTGAGGCTAATCTTTGCGCTATGTGTGCTCTGTGAGTGGTGGGAAGAATGGTTACCCAATGTACAAGTGATTTGAAGGTGTTTAAAAGCATTTGTTTACCTATCAACAATTCAGATGTGAGCTCCCCTCATCTTATTTCATGTTTGCATACTAACTTCGAGCCTGACACATAGTCGGTGCTCAATAAATATTTACTGGATGAATGTTGTGCTTATTTATTCATTAAAACAGGAGCCTCTATCAGGTGATGACATTGTGTGCCAGATTTCCTTGAAGGAAGAGAATGATTTATTGAAGAACAGCTATGTGGTAGTCAAAATGATGAATGCTTTAACGTCATGCTTGCTTTCTTTTAATTAACTCAAAAAGGGATTTCTTTTAATATAGTAAAAACCTTTAAGCACCTAAGACCATCCTCCCTTGTAACCCCTCTGAATAGTGGAGTTTCACTGAGCACTTATCACAAGGTAACATCTACTTTTAAGAAACGTTAATAACTTCCATCCTCTCTGGAATAATAGGAAGAGGTTGGTCTGCAGAAAGAGGTAAGCTATTTTTTTTGTTGAATGTTTGATCATTAGGGCCTGGGCAAAAAAGTTATTTACATGGCTTATAATGTGAGTTTTATCATTGAATTAGATATGTAGAAACTATTGGTACAAGAGTAAGATCGCTTTTTTCTAAGCTAAATTAATTTATTGCCTATCGCTTGTCAGCAAGTTTTCTCTTTGGAGAAGGTACCTATTTGTGTCATGAATGGGGGAGTCAATCGGAGATGCTGACGCTTGCCCATTGAGGTTTTTTTGTTGATGAAAACTACTTTTGATTCACTCTGAGGGAGTTTTAGATTTCACTCATCATTATGTCTCACCTGACAATACAAATCTTGTAACTGCTATGAAGGGTGAATTTAATTAACTGCTCTTCAAAATTGTGTAGTGCTACCTCCATAAAACTACACTTAGGGCATTTGTTAGGGAACTGACATAATGACATAAAAATCTGCATGATGGGAGAATGAGTCATATCCCTTTCTTGGAGAGAGAAACAGGGGCTACTACCCCTTTTGATTGAATGCTTCCAACTTGGCAAATTTAAAGCACCAGTAAGAGAGCCAACTACTCAAAATGATGTATGTTATGTGATAATTACAAATTTGTGGTGGCTGCGTTGTACATGGAATTGTCATTGCCTTTGTTTATTTAGATATCCCAGACTTCCGGATAATTAAATAAGTACAAATGAGAGAGTCTTGTGCTCTGGAAGGCTCATTTTGATGCATGCAGGCACAGGTAGCATCAAATAAAAGATTCAGTAAAGAGTGCTGATTGAAAGCCATAGTGGATACTGCTCGAACCTTCGATGATCTCCTTCTCAGTAAACACTAAAAGCAAATGATCAATCTGACTATCTCCCCTTTCATTCTTTGTACTTTTCTTTAGGCTTTTTCTCTGGGGCGTTGGAATAGAGCCTTCTAAGTAGTCCTACTCACATATCATGTTCCTTCATCTCACCGTATAGGTTAACAGAACGGTGGTGTTATACGGACAATAGAAATACCACACAGGTCAGGTTCCACAGTTGAGCAAAGGATCCTGCTGTCCTTGGTCACATCAACCTTGAAAGGTCAGAGCTTCCTAAAGAAGGTCCCAATTCCCCTAAGTGGCATCCTATTTCTGAATTCATATTTGGATTTGTTCCATATTTGAATTCATATTCATATTTTCCAAAAATTCACATTTTGCAAGCCATTACAGGTTCAGCCGAACCCTTGAAGGACCCACAGTATAGCACAGAATTTAATGTTCATTTGCCCTGAGTTTATAATTTTTTAAATTTCCAGGAAGAACCTTCCAGTTTTAGATTTCTAGATATTGATGAATGAATACCCATCCTCATCCTTTTTGCGTACTCTGACATTCTACAGAGTCTCATCCTCTTCTAAGTCTTTTCTTAGGATAGAGGGCCTATTGTTGCGTGTCTTTATAGGGCCCTCCCTTCCAATAACCCATTTTGTCTTTACCATTTTCAGAGCTCTCTCGATGTCTATTCCTTGACTCCAGGGCACAGCAGGATTTGCTAAACAGTCTCCAGCGCTGCCTCTCCGGGACACATCCACACGTTGCCTCCTCAGATAGCGAAAAGCTTCTGCTATGACCAGTATTGCATCATGCGTCAAGGCAGATGTATACTGAAATGGATGCATGGAAAACAAGATATCAAGATAAATGATGCCCTCAAAACTTGCCTCATCCCTTATAATTTTCATTCATTTCCAACCCTGGCTTTACCGAGTCACCCTCTTAATTATTTGTACCAAGAAATGTCTTTGAGCAAATCTTTTACTCATTTCAGAATAATGCATCTTAACTCATGTGTGTACATGTTAAGATTAAGATCAGATGGCTCAAGGGAACCTCTCTCTTGCTGTCAAAACTGTGCTTCCTATTGAGTGAGTGACTACTGAAAGGCTAGGTCCTTTAAAGAGAGAAAAATACATGTGATGTTAAAGGATAGCATATGTAGATTGCAGAGGAAATAGCATATCCTAAAGCAAGATTGGGTTATTGTATTGCTGTTTATAATAGAAAATTCAGATCTGGTGTTTACTTAGGGGAAAATGGAAATAGCTAAGTTAGACAGCTTGAAATTAATTTGGAGGGAAACATTAATCATTTCTGTCTGGACCACATTTCTGGCAAACTAGGACCTCTGGCCAGCAATAAATCAGTTTTGTTTCCTGGGGGTTGGGGGGGGGGAGCAAAAACCAAAACTGGTTTTCTATTGTAGAAAATTACAATTGTTATTGAGTTTTAAATCTGATAACATTGACAATTTACAGGCAATACTTCATGATGCTACCTCTTTCAGGCAAGAGCTCTTACTTTCTATCCCTTGGATATAGTGATATGTTTTACTAGGAATGAGGCCAGTCACTTAATATAAGAGATCTGATTATCTGTAATTTGACATAGTGAATGCTGTTTCATGAAATGATTGGCAAAGTTTGATTGAACTAAGCTGTTCGGTTTTTCAGGGGTGACAAATACTGGCAGAATGTAGAATTCTGATGATTTTTTAAAAGAAGTAAAATGTGTGTGTGTGTGTAGTTTTCTCTTTCTATAAGATGTTCAACTACAATTGAGAGTGAGTGCATTGTCATCTTTACAACGATCAATTAGTTTTCTGACTTTCCTCATGCTACTTTTCTTTCAGAGGCAAATCATCAACTATGACTAACAGGAGGCATATGTTCTTTCTTGGAAAAAAAAATCTCTGTGTCTGCCCATCCTAGCACTACATAAAGCCAAAATGGCAGTGAGGTTTTTTTCCAGCTGACTGCATAAATTGTCAGCAATCTTAATGTAGTCATTTCCAAGCTATGCCAAAAGAGCTATTTAATTTTCTACTTTTTCAGCATCTACTTACCAATGTGTGAGCAAGTAAAAAAAAAAAACTGAAAAGAAACATTCATAAAACATAGAATAAATTAAGCATTGGGATTTTAATTGCTAGACAATTTTATTTTCTCATAAAAAATACTGTCTATTGTAGAGCCTGGAGAGCTCAATTGGTGAACATGGAAAATACATATACCATCAGTTTTTGAATGAGGCTTTTATTCGATTGATATAGAGCAAGTTTCCATAATGAGCAGTAGTAAGTAAAAATAATCTAAAAGTTATACCCATCTATTGAAATATTTGATTTTCTTAAATTATTTGAAGGGTTATACATCTCAACAATTCTTAGCAAGTTCTGAAGACTTTACATTATACATACAACAAGTTATCAGCAAATAATCCAGAGCTGAGACTGTCTCCCTTTGCTTTTGTCCAACCTCGGTAACTTCTGAACAGGCACAAACTATTGTAGGGTCTTTTTAATACTTTTGCCTATGTCCATTTTTTTTATGTGCCTAACATAGTACCTGACACTTTGTGGGTAGTTCCTAAAGCATCAAAGAAATGAATTTCTCTCCTTTACCTATTAATCTAAGGATGGCAAAGCAGTGAATAGGTAGTTTTCTGAAAATCTAATTTGTAAAAGCAAACCTAAATATAGTGTTAACATTAACTACACACAAAGATTTGAATTATTAGGGAAATGCAAATCCCTATGAGATACCATCTCATGCCTGTTAAAATGACTGTCAGAAAAGACAATAGATAAGAGATAACAGTGTTGGCAAAGGTGTGGAGAGAAGGGAAGCCTTGGGCATTGGTAGTGGTGATGTCACATGGTGCAGGCACTATGGAATCCAGTATGGAGGTGCCTCAAATAATTAAAAATAGTCCGACCACAAGATCCAACAATACAGAATTCCACTTAACTTGTGAGTGGCTTTAAATGAATGAAAAAACTATGTGTCACTCACAACTTTTCTAATATACCAGTTGCATAAATTAATGTCCCACCCTTATCATGTTCTAGTGTGATCTTTTTTCAGGGTGAATCTGCATCATTATGTAGAACACATCTCTTTTCTGATCTACACCCCATCTCCCCCTCATTTTATTCTTATGAGGGAGGAAGAATATGAGTATGGGTATCCTGAAAGCACTAGGAAAGAAATATTGTCTCCCCCACCTTTTCCTCTTTTGGGGAAGGCCCTTGAATCTGAGCCTTCTTCTGATCACAGGCACCCCACAGACCATACACATATACCAGGAAGGAAGAATTTAATGCAATTTTACACCTGAACCAATGGACCAAGAGGGTGGGTGACTAAAAAATACATTTAAAGGATCCTTTGTGTAATGTCAATTACCCCAATTTATCTGTTTTAATACAAGATTTTTAAATAATAGGATGTCTAGCCACAGGGGAACACATATGAAAAATAGGCACTTTAAAGATGACTTTCTCTTTTAATATTCTTATCTTGATTTCATGAAAATGAGCAACTTAGATAATCTAATTATTTTCAAAGATACTTTTGTAGTCAGGAAAACATTTCCATTCAATATATGTAGAGGCGACACAGATGCTGTATTAAAGCCTAATTCACTTGGGTGTACTGAGATTCATGAAACTTATTAACACGAAGCAATCACATAAATAATGTAAAATCTAATTTTCTGTTTCAGACTATCAATCTTTCTTACCTATTCCCACTGCCCCCACCCTTTGCCTGACTCAGGTTCTTGTAGTGTTATAAATTGTTATGAGCATATTACAAATGAAATTCACTTAACAATTAAGTTAACATTTCTTAACACTGGGTTTTAAAAGACCTCCTCAATGGCTTTGTTATTTGGGAGTTCAATTTTCCAATACAGTAGTATTACCTGTGATTGTGTTTTCTCATCCTTGAACCACTTCTGAGAAAACCATGTGATCACAGGATGCTTATATATAGAAAGCTTACTGAGATGCTTAGAAGAGTTGGCCTAAGGCTTCTATATACCATAACATATTACCTTGAGTGGTGCATTCTTGGCTTCAGGGAATTCCCTTTCATCCAGCCTCACCCAGCGTTGTATGAACTGTTGAACCATAGGGTTTTCATTGTTGACAATCTGGAATCCTGTAATGTTTGCTCCCCCATGCATGACTCTTTCTAGCAAAATATCAGTAAAACCCTAGAAAGAGATGGAAAGAGAACCATGATTGTGGGAGATGTGCTGGTTCTCACTTCAGCACATCTACTGTTAAGAGTGTTCCGGAGGAAAAGAAAGTTCCTTCTCTAGGATCACTCTAACATTCTAACAATCAGGAAAGCACTGGACAAAATGTTGTATATCAGTTATATCTCAGTAAAAAAAAAAACCAGAAACAAGAAAACAAAACCTCCTGGCTATAGACTAATTTTAGGGAACTAACCCTCTGAAACTCCAGGCATGATGGATAAAACAAGAATTCTTTCATTTTAGTGCCTATGTGTTTAGAGTAGCTTCCCAAAGGACAAAAATAGTGCTCAACTTCAAGTAAATGCTTTGATTTGTTTCATTCGCCTACAGTTTGAGTCTTTATTTCATGGAGTATAAATATAGAACTTTCTGAAACTGGAAAATGCTGAAGATGTTTGACCCTAACTAGATGGATACAAGAATTTTCTTCAGCTGAACATGGCAAACAGCAGATTCTAATGATGAGTACTTTCAACACTTGTGACTTAGAGAAATGCCAGTGTGAAACTGACATGATGGTACAACCCCCAGGGTGTGTGTCATATGTATCCATGAATGAGTATTGACATTTAATTCATAGCATCTACCATTTTCCTCTTTTGCTCTAGTCATACCGACATCACCAGCTCCACTGGGTGCTGCTATCTTTGGGATACTTCCCCCCTGGGACTGTGATATTTCTACTGGATTCCTGCTCTTCGTAGTTGCTGTTGATGCATGTGCGTTCGCAGTGGGCTGAAGTCAACATTTGTATTCATAAAGAAATGTGGAGAATTCTTTCTCCTTTCTTAGATTCTTCACTCTAACATTAAAATTTCAAGTATACAGAAAAGTTGAAAGATCTGTACTGTGAACACCCATATAATTATTACTTAGATTTTACAATGTTTCCCATCCATTCTTTTCATTTTTTGAGTGCATTTCAAAGACACACACATTACACACCTAAGAACTTTGGCATGTGGGTCATTATCTAGAGTTCAACATTTGTCTGCAGTTATTTTCCTTCCCTCTCACCCTCCTTCCCTTCTTCCCTTCCTTTTCAGGTAAAATTTACATCCAACAAAATGCACACGTCTCCAATCTACCATTTGGGCTTTGCTTATTGTATTCACCTGTGATTCTCAAAGCCCCATTGGATCTATAAAGTTTTCTTTTTTTGTATTCTAAGCTTTTAGTGCAGGGTAATAGTCATATGGAAAATCATATGTTCTTTTATACAGCCTGAAGACTTTTATACACACTGAATACATGAATGCAGCTGCTTTTCAGAAGCCCCTCATGAGTAACTTTCTGGTTATCACTGCTATCCCTGCTTCTTTTAATTTTATTTTTCTTTAAGATGAGCAAGGAGGTAGTCTTAGAAAATATCTTCGTGAAACAGCTCTTTCAGTTATTATGCACAGCCCCCTTCCTTTTCCTTTCATAAAAGGGATATGAGTCCATGGAGACTGGACAAAGCCAAATAGTTTGCATCACTGAGAATCATTCCTCCTTTTTGATAATCACAGAGTATTTTAAAAATTAACATTAATTTGTTTGAGTGGCTTTTCTCTCAAAGGCCTCCTTTCAGAAAGTAATGAAGACTGTTATCTCCTATTGGCTTCCCACTGCACTACCAGAGAGGCTTGCTTGTACATAAAACCTAGAAGAGGTTCCAGTTGTGGTTTAAGCCTCAGTGTTCCTCGACTCCCCACCTCCTAGTCACACATACAAATAAAGAGCCAGAAAAAAAGCAGTATTAATAAATGGTTTTAATTCATTTGCCCTGCCAAGTCATCATTGTAAGTGAACAAGTACTAAAGAAGAACATTGAAGTTGCCTGCTCATTGAGGTGAAGAGTGGATTTGATGGTGCTGTTCTGTGTCTTAGGAATCTGGATTAGAAGGATGAGCTCCCTTCCTTCTGAGAAAGGAGTTGAGAAACCCTCGGCTATACCCTCATCCACAGGTAAAAAGGGAATTAGGAGAGAGCCTGTCTAAGAGCAGGAGTTGGTTGGCTACTGGATGCCATTATCTTACAATCTCATTATCTTACATCTCATTATCTTAAAAGCATTCTCTTTGTCCATAATGCTTGCTAGAGTTTTCTTTTGATTTGGCAGCCTACAACTCCCAGGTTTGGATGTAAATGCCAAATATCTTTAAACCCTCTCTGAAAAGCAAACATAAAAGAAATGACCACCAAACAAAATAGCATGGACAGATAAATGGGTGAAGAGTGCTGGTAGGAAGAAGGATGTTGAGAGAGAGTTGCTCACTGGAGAGGAAAGAACCTGGCTCTTAGTCTCTTATTCCACGTCTATCCAATTGAAAACACATTCTGTTTTTGTTGCTATATTTCTATTGCTGTCAACAAGCACAGCCCATGAAGCTTTGAAAATTCAGCCGGACTCTCCCCAAAACCTCAACAAAGACACTAGCTGTCTTCTATTGAAGCCACATTCTTTAAGAAAGTGATGACTAAGAAACATCTATATCAAATCTGTTTCTGTACCCCCCATCAGGTAGTAAGAAGGTTAACTGTGTCCCCTTTTGCCAATTATTATATAGGCGTTTGCACATTATTGACTTCCTAAGGGTTTTGGTCATTCTTCACTATTTCATGTCCTCCTACACCTTCCATGTAATAAGTATATGTGTATATTCTACAATATCATTGCTAAATGACTCCAAGTTTACAAATTCCCCGCTGTACCAGGTGGAATCTCTGTTAAGCCCATTTTGTTGTTTCATAGGGATTTTAGTAACTAGATATGATAATTGGATATGCAATCATTTTTGTGTGCTTAATCTAGACTTACCAGATGCTAATGCTGTGTACACTTCACCTCTTCTGTCTGGTTGAAATTATTTTTTTATTAACTGCCATAGTGATATCTTTTCCTTTACATGGGTCAGTAAACTATGTACAGAGGGGCTGATTAAAAGAGATGAGAGAAGACAGAGAAAGATGGGAGGCAATTCTTAGAGAAGGGTAATCTGAAAGTCTACATTTCCATTTTCTGTATTTTAAGAATCTCTGCAAGACCATTTGTTTTTGTGCAACAATGATAATATGGAAAATGTTGGAAATATGGATATATTCTCCAGAAGTTATCCTTTTGAGAGGGAAATTACTCACTTGGATTTGAAAGTCAGGCTACAGTTCATCAATTGTGTCACTTCTCAATCACATCACATCTGTTCCTTTCATCTAGTACACTGTTGCCTACATCTCATTGGAGCAGCTTAAAACCAATCATGACTGTTGAGCTTGAGCAGTCCATGCAGACCTGGTAAGTTCTTTGATTAATTTGCCAAGGTCATCTTTTACAAGACAATGGCTGCACAACTAGCATCTAAGCAGAGATTATCCCTGATTTCATTCTAGCCCAGATGGTTCAATCTTCCAAAGATTCAAATGACTTCAGTATTATCCTGTCTCCCTTGATTTACACATACCAAAATTCAGTTTTTGTTTGGTAGTATGGGTAGCTGGCAGTTGGAAATAAATATATTCAAGGTATACTTTTTAGGGCATTTATTTTTAAGGTATTATGTAAGGATTTCTTTCCCATAATACTACTCTTAGGGAACATTTTGTCCAAAGAGGGAAACAGAAACAATCTAAGTTAGGTGATTTTCATTGAGTAGATGGTCGATTATGGGTGAGAAATGGGTAAAAATGACTTGCCTAGAGGGAAGAAAATGGTAATAGAATGAAGGTTAGTAGTTGCCAAAGAGAAGTGTCTGTCTCAAAGTTTGGATGAGACTGACTCTACCTTTAGTGCCACTTGAACTGCTCGTCTGGGCAATGCTTCTGTAGAGAAATGCATAATAATTGTGGTGACACAAGTCATCAGGTTGCCAAGATCTGACTTGTTTTACTAGAATCAGGCTCATCTTCCTGGGAGGGTATAAAGTTGAACATTATACCATATAAATTAGCACTTGATTACAGGCTACTTGTAATATTCACTTACTCTTTTATTCTCTAATTCAATCAATAAATATCTGTTGATACAATGGTGGGCTGTATTATACTTGCTCATCGACCTCTTGGCATTTTATTTCAGTGGGAGTTTTTGTGTAAATATACAAATTATTAGTAAGTTAACCTAGGTAATATTGATGGCAAAACATTTCTTTTTTAATTAGAAGTAGATTGAAGTATAATTTAAACACCATTGATCCATCCATTTGATTTTTTTAAAGCAAAAAGCAGATCCTGTTCTTACCCTAGTTGGAATTCTTTAATGTTCTTTGTTGTTGAAAACAGCTAAATCTCTTTAACCAAGTCAACCAAAGTCTTCTATAATCGCAATCTTGTCACTCAGTCTACCCTAGCCCAAATCCCCTTTGATGATTCAGAGAAGGTATTAAGCCCTTTTCTGCCTCAGGAACTTGGCACATGCTGTTTGCTAAGCATTTCATGAACTTTCCCTGATTTGTCATATAACTGGAACTTTCTCAGCCTTCCAGTCATTGTTTCAAAGTCAATGGTCTTTTCTGAAAGACCTTCTCTGATCATGCTCTGCAGAGTGTAGACTCTCCATACTCTGCTTTCTCCTCATTTCCTGTCTCAGCAGCTGTTTACTTATTCTAAGTCAATTATCGTAAACTGTACAAGTTTGGTTTGTTCAATATGTTTGTAAGTGTCTTAAGGACACCATCTTTGCAATGGAATGAACAAGGTACTGGGCACTTGAGGAATGTCTAGAGGGGGGAAAAAGTGCTTACTATGGAGACATTCAAAGCACAAGTGTGTGTGTGTGTGTGTGTGTGTGTGTGTATGTATATGTATATGTGTATGTGTATGTGGACTGGTGGTAGCCTGCTATTTTTTACCTGTCATAGATGATATAAAGAAAGAAACTGAGAATAAACTTTTATAAATCTTTAGAGTAATTAGACAGGGTAAGATTTTGGCTGTTGAAACTAATAGCAAAATAATTGCCCATGTATCTTATATACCTTGTTTTATTTATTTCATGTCTTCTCATGAACTTGGTTGCACTTTTATTGGTTTGTGATGATTAAAGGGGGAAAACAGACCCCTTTCACAGATTATTTGAGAAGTATTATTTTATGGCTATGATTAGGGGACCTGGGGAGAAAAGAGTTTTTTTAAATATATCTCAAACATTGGTTCAATCTTGCTAGAACACTGGGTGGGGAGCGATATTTCCTTACTAATTTCAGTGAGCAGGAGAGGGGAAGGAAAAAGGGAAGGGACAGACAAAAGAAGGGATGGTTGACTATAACAGAGGCATTTTGAGACAGGGAGCATAAGAGTCTCAAAGCTGGCCACTTTAGCTAACAGTGCCGGGGGTTAAGTGCAGGTAGGAAGTTGGACCCAGTCCAGTCACCACTCCTATTCTCTTGGTGCTCTGCTGTGTACTGTCTCCATTCAGAGAAGAAAGTCAATCCTGAGCCACTAGAGAACCTGTGTACCCAGGGAGGTGACTGGGTTCCTGGCATCTGGGACTAGTGGGAGTTTTCTCTTTCTGTCCATCTTTGCCTGTGAGGCCAGACTGCGACCCTGTGTTCACATGATATCTGCTGAGGTGTCAGTGATCTCAAAAAAATGACTTTAATATTGAATATTTTATTTAGAACATTTAAAATGAAAGAACAAAGGAAGGGAAAGAGGAGAGAATGGAACAAGAAGACCTGGAAGTGGACAAAAGCAGAAGGGAATGATTGCTATTGGCAAGCAAACAGTGTGACTCAATCTCATTCAAACTTGTTTTCTCTCTCAACCAAGTGGGTCCTTCTCTGTTTCAGGTAACTTGCACAGTTCATATCTTCAAGCTGTGAAGCTTGAAACTTGTGGCTTTCTTGTTTGGGTTTTAGTTTATAAATAATAATTTTATTTTAGTAAAATTTTAGAAGTATTAGATGTAATCTAGTATCCCCCATAATTATTTCCTGGCATACTAATAATTTGAATGGAGCAGCTGGGAAGGGAAAGATACAAGATAAAGCAAGAGAAAGAAGGGGGATTAAAGAGAGCAAGGGAGATATGTGTGGGCTGTGTTTTTGAGAGATGGGTTGGGGGAGATGTGTCAGGAGAGAAAAGAATTGTGATGGACTTGGTGCCAGAATTGGTATTTGCTAAGATACACTTTATACTGGTCCTTTGGAGAGATTTCAAGCCCAGACTCACAAAACTATCCTTGTTTTTTAAAGCCTTTTAGACTTTGATCACACTCATAAACTTATAGTTTATACTACACTCTTATTTGTTTCTATCATTGCAAGCGTTCCTATGTGACCATTGTGGAACTGGTCTTCTGTCTCCTTGAGATGATTGCCTGGGTAAAGTGGGACAAGCAGGTGTTTTATCAATAGTTCGTTCTATCAATAACTTGTCTTGGAGTCCTAATTCAACAATGCATTTGGGCAAGTCATGTATCTTTCTTAAGCTGGTTTCCTGATTTCTAAAAAGCTTGGGAAGGTGGATGGGTAAGAGACCTTTCCTTCTAGGAATTCTGAGACAATGAACTGAGAAGTAAAAAAAAAAAAACAACAAAAAAAAAACAGCTAACACCGCAGGGTGGAGTGTAAGGTACCTTAGCTTTCCTTTCTCTTCTAGCACAGTAGCCTATTTGATAGCCTGACCCAGTGGTCCTCTACATGCAGCACCCAATATTGCTAACATACATATGTGGGACCAACATCTAGCCCCAACTCTGGGATGAGTCTTGACCTAGGCAGAGATGCTGTCAGGTTTTCTAAGGAAGGTAGTGGCTAACTGGTACATGACTTAAAATGTCCCACTATGGCTCACATTCCTCCCTGGGCATGTAAAATGATTTTTTGGTCTTAATTTGGGAAAGGGTACTCAACACTCATGGTGTTGGATTATCCCAACTCAGATTTAGTTTATGTTGTGTTAACTTCTAGACTATTTTGATTGACTGATCTTTCAGATCCTCAGCTCTATCTGCAACTTAGCTAAGTGTCCTCAGATCCCTCTTGGATTTTGCCCATCTTGATTGAATTAAAGTCTTCAGCCTGCCTTAAGACTTTATATCCCCAAGGATAATAGGAAATGCGGTGTGAAAGGATTCTAATTCAGGACCCTACCATGGTAGACAGAGGCTACCTTTAGTATTGGTGACTATTGCTGGTTACCTCTAGTATTGAACTAGAGAAATATTACCACCTTAGAGAAAGTCCTGGAAGAGAAAACAATCAGTTATGGAACAACCCCTAAAAAGAAGTGATACTGTCAACTAGTACATCATTTATAAGAGTCTTACCTGCTGTATCTGGATAACTACTTCTGTCTTAAACACATCCCACCCCTGATCTGAGCTCCTGATTATATCATTTGTTTCCTTCAGGGAGTTCAATACATTAGAACTTTCTGCAATTTTTTGTCCACTCTGAAATTTATACCTTGCCCTGTCAAAGGTCTTTGTTGAAGGATTCATGGAATATCCAAGTCTTCTCACTTTTACGATTGCTACTGGGAAACTCCATGTGAAAGCACACAGAAGTCTTTGCCAGACACACGGAGCTTGGTAGCAACGTGGGATGTGGCACACTGTTGCAGGTGATTCCAGAAAGCATAGGTCAGCAGTGTGACTGGCTTTGTCTCTGAATTTACAGAATGCAGCAGCGGTTCTCTATTGCTGTTATACCAAGACTCAGATTAGACCTTGCTTTCCCATGTGTGTGTCCTCCGCATTCACCCAGCTGACTTGTCTTGAAATTCCACTGACTTGTCTTGAAAGGTAACACCTTCTTAGCTCTACTTACACCAGCTTGACCAGCTAAAGGACTTCCAACTCATTTTGACATGTTCTTTCTCTGTGTGTATGTGTGTTTGTTTGCTTTTGATGGGGGTATCTTGAAAATTTCATCTGCTTTAAAAACATTTGCAAACCACAGTAGAGTGAATCTGTTTTATTTATTTTTTTTGTCAGAGATTAGCAACAGTCCCTATCCCTATTGCCTGTGTACAAACTGGTATAGACTACAGCACCTATGGAAACCTATGGCTGAGTTCAAGTGAAAATGTCACTAAAGGAAGAGATGTATCAGCTCATAGAGCAGTGAATGAGTTCATATTTCCATTACCCAAACTATCACAATAATTTGTATGACATTCATTCTGAAGGAAGAGACTCTGCTTGTTTTGGCAGCAACATCCTCCCAGGAACCACAGTTCTGAGTCCTGTGTTAGGACTTAAGTCTACCACTTCTCCCCACCCTCAAACTTATCCTAATGATTCTTTCTTGAAGTCCCATCACTTCACAGCCCTTTTCTGTTCAGTCAGGGATTGTTGATAGAACAAGGGAGACCAGTTAGAATTCTAGAATAGAAACAGTCTTTATAGGTCATCTGGTAATCTCAGGGCAACTAAACTCCATTGACTTGCACAGCTCTGATCTCCATTTAAGACAGAACCTGCTTCAAGGAATTGACTTAGCTACAGTCTCCAGCTTCAGGTGTCTTTAGGATCTGCCTCAGTTTTCAAGCTGAAGGTGTGTGCTATCTGGACAACTGACAGCCAATGGCTGTGTATGGTGGTGGGGGGGAACATTGCCTTGTCATTCAGAAAACCATGGGGTTCCTCTATGTACAGTCTTTGCACAAGAGCACCTCATTCTACTGACCAAGACTTTCTCTGAAACCTTACTAAACCTTACTCTGAAACTCTTCTAATCAAACACTCCTCCCCCCTCCCACTGATATCAGACCTTTATTGTGGTCTAGACCTCTCTACCTTTCCATTTGGATCCTTCTCCTTGTAACTTTTCACAGATGTTACTACCAATAAATATCTTGTACTTCTGATTACATCTTAGCATTTGCTTCCAAAGGACCCATCCAATACTTCAATGAAATCCCCACCCCCATCTGAGCTTTACAGTAAAAGTGAAGTGACTTATCCAAGGCTCCATAACTAATTAGTAGCAAAGTCGGTATGATGACTAAACTTTATGATATCCAGTTCAATGCCCCTTTTAAAACATCAGTTGTCCACATACCACCATTATCTCATAAGAAAATATCTTATTCTGTATTTTCTTATCCCTTTGCTATAGTTTCCTTGAATACTGCTGTTAAAAATGACTTCATTTGTTGTTGTCGTGACTTTAGTTCTGTATGAAGTAATAATCATAAAGTTTGGATTTTGATATCTAGTTTTATATTTTTCTAGTACATAGAAAATATTTACCATTATAAACAATTCTTACGTGTATATGGTGTAAAGTCATCTTATATATCATTAGTGATGGGTGAGCCCTATGACGTATAAGGCAGAAGAGAAGGGAAAGAAAGAGGGAGGGAGAGAAGGAGAAAGGTTGGAAGGAAGGAAGGGAGGGAAGAAAGAAGAAGAGGGAAATACTTATTGGTGAGGAAGAAATGGTAAAACTCCATCAGTAACTTCCCTAGGTGATTTGCTATGACATCCATGTTTTCTGCCAAGTCCTGGTCTAAATCACAATAAGCCAACAAATATCATTATTGATTGCCTAAAAAAATTGGATCTAGTCAGATGTAAATTGAAAATCAAGATTTCTCCTCCTAAAAGAGTCAATTAATTTATCCCCAGAATGGATTGAGGTGGTTCACTTTGAGTAATTTATTGGAGAACATGTGCTGTACATTTTAAAGTGGTAGTTGTATTCTTCGTTTTATAAAGTGTTTGAATGTACACACTTCCTAAGAAGGAGGTTTAAGTAACACTTCACTTCTAATTTAGAAAATATTCATTATTTAAACAAAATAAGATTTTTTTCTTTAAGAAATCTAAGTATATAATTACAATAATCTTTCACCTTTGTTGCTATTCTTTTGGTTTAAGAACTCTATAATGAGTATGATTTTCTTGTGCTAATGAAACAAAATTGGGGTTAGAACTCATGTTATGCAATAATTTAATAGATTCCTAGTATCACAGTGATAATTTCACATTCCTCTTTCATTCCATAGAGATAGTATTATTCAGAACCTCTGCCAAATCGAAATTACTGAATAGAAGCCATTTTGTTAATTTCTAAACCAATTGTTCTTTTAGAGAAAGAACTATAAACTATCTTAATAAAACAGTAGCTTATCACATGTCAGAAGCTTTAAAGACATGGAAAATTTGTAAGGTAAAGATTCAAGTCATGTGTTATCATAAGTAGAAAGATGGCAGGGTTATTTTATGGTTATTTTTGACAGGGTTATTTTATGTTCCACATCCAAAGCTACTTATGGCATCTGATTTGAAAATATTTGGTATTGTTGGGCTTCCAGAAAGAAAAATCCAGTGCTGATGCATGCATGCATTTGGAGTAACTGGGGAAAGAGTAAGTTTCTTATGTCCCCTGTCCCTTGTTTTACATTCCAAACCTGAGTAAAATGGCTATTTCTCAAATTCAAATTGAATCTAAGAATGAGGTGGGGCATGGTGGTGCATGCCTGTAAGCGGCAGTCTAGGAAGCCATGGCCTGGGCCAGGGATTGCGGTTCGAGTCCCGCCAGGGGCACCTAGCGAGACCTAGTTCCAAAAAAAAAAAAAAAAGAATGATCAGTAAAGAATCATATCAAATTATTATTTTTTTAAATATGGAGAGTCTATAAACTTCATAACTAAAACAAAGACAGTGTAATGAAAAACCAAGGCTATTACATTGAGGCTTGAGTATTTACCAAACTCATTTCTCGAAGCATCTAGAGAATACATTAGGTACTTCATATATTTCTTTTTTGGAAGATTACAGACAACACAAACTAAATCGAATAAATTGCCTTGGGAAACTTAAAATCTGCTTGTTCTTACCAGGTTAGCAAGCATGTAGTGATAGCCTCTTGAGTGTTTCCCCAGGATCACAACCTGCAGAAACAGGAAATACTGTTTTACAAACGGGCATTTTCAATCACACAGTCCATTGGATGGCTAGAGCAAATGACTTTTAAATGATCTACAAAGTCTTACGTCTTTTACGCATAGTAAAATCACAGCTAATTGGGCCAGATATCTTTTTGTTACATTCCACTTTCAGAAAGATAATACAGGAAAAATTGCTAACATCAAAAAACGTCAAAAACCAAGGGGAAAATATCTCCTAAGCTTTCAGGTCAGTAACATCACTGTCACTTAAAAATAGACATTAAAAGTGATGAAGCTGATGATTCCCCACCCATGAACTGGATTTCTATACTTCACCATTGAGATGGAAAATTGGCTGAACCTTGCGTACAAATTAGAAAACAGAATGTACAGTACATTTTTTTTGTTATTTGGAATGTTTAGGGAATAGAACACTCAAGGAATGGGGTTAATGGGATTTTCAGGTTAATCGAGGTTGCTCTTGGTTATTGAAACCTTGTCTAAAATGCTTGCCTTTATTTCTTGCATTAATATGAGAGACTTGTAACCATCTACATACCTTTTGATGCTGAACATGGTACTTAGGGCAGTGCAGGGGGGGGGGCTTTGGTACTGCTGGAGATGTTTGGTTGTGACAGTTGGGGAGGGTAATACTGGCATCTAGTAAGCAAGGTCTGGGGATGCTACTAACAACCCTACAGTGCACAGGTACCTCCACACAAGAAGGAATTATCTGGTCAAAAATATCCAGAGTGCCAAGCCTGAGAAATCTTACCTTAGGGTGATGATTTCTATCTGAATGTTCATGAGTAACACTGTATTAACACTAACCCTTACAGCTTACAAAGTACATTTTTATCATCTAAAAACATGTAAGTGGGTTGAATATTATCCAGTCAAATGTATTGGGTGGCAGTTGGAAGTTTAGATTATAACTGATGTAAACTTATTTCTTTATATAAACAGCAAAAAATCTGGTTGGTTGGTTTTCTAAAATATTACTTTATTGAATACAACCATGTGCTAAGTAGTATGCTGGCTGCAGGGAGTGGGAAGGCGGAGGGGATAACACAGTTTAAAGATACAATGAGAGGCAGAACCATGACAAGTTTCTCTCTGGACAACTATCGAAAGGGTTAATGACCATTTGGGAAGATTGAACAAAATGACACATAATAACCGGAACTATGTGTAAAAGTCAGCAATAACAATAATAGAAGCAACTGCCCTTAACTGAGGCCCTAGCATGTGCCAGAGGCTTTGTATATATATTTAATGCCTAGAACACTTTAACAGATTGTTATTAATTTTATTTTACAGATGAGGAATCATAGTCAAAGAGAGTTCAAGTGCTTTCCCAATGTCACACAGCTAGGAAGTAGTAAAGGTAGAATTACAACCTGGGGTTGTCTGCATCTACAATGTACTCTTGGTAGTACATTACATAGTTTCTTAACATATGCTAAAGATTGAAGACAATAAATGTTCCAGGTTTGTGTGAAGAGGAAAAAGAGATGTCTAAGGTCTGGAATGAATAGGGAAGGCTTCCTGGAGGAGATGAGGTTTAAGCTGACCTAGGGGGTGTATTGCATATTCAAATATATAAAGATCAAATGCTGGCATTAGAAACCCTCAACTCATTGCTGTGGGGAGGGAGGGGGGAGGGAGATCCGTGGAGCTGTTTTCGATTAATTTAAAATATGAGCCACATTTCTGACTGATTATACATGAAGGAAATGAAATGTTAATGAATGTCTTGAGGAGGTGATTTCTCATGCTGCCATGACACAAAACAAGCTGTTAGGTATCTGCTGGGATGTATTCTTCAGTGTCCGCTGGTTAAGAAACATCCTTACTGGTGACATTTGTTAACTTTAGATGGCAAGTTGGGACCATATATTTGTTGAATTTTTAATTCAGTGACAGAACTCGACATAATAAAATCAGAGGGTTTGAGTTCTGCCAGAAAAATGAGCAGGTTTCCTAAGGACATCTGCCAGAGCCCATAGGGAAATCAAAAATCAAGGCCGAAGAAAATGGAGTGAGTCTTTCCCAGCAGAGGAAGGCCTTCCTGGCCTTTTGAGCACAAAGGTAAGAGGGAGCAAAGGAAACTGGGACTGTGATGAGAAGAGCCCTGAGATATAACCCAGGAATGCCCATTTGTTGTGTCCTCACTGTTTGCTGGTGCGCAAACTACTCACCTTTCTCCGGCCTCCTTTCCTTCTCTGTCATCTAGCATGAGGAGGCTGGCTCTTCTTACCTTAGAAGTGTCATTGGGAACAAATTGGTCAGTGTCTACAAGAGTGGTTGGGATATGTCCCCATGAGAGAGTCTGTAAATGTGGGAGGGGATCATTCACTAAGACATAATTTTTCAGGTTCAGAAAAACTACTTAGGCTCAGAACAGCTAGTGGGATATCTGCTTGAATCCATGCCCAGATGGTCTGTTCAGAACAAATTCACTGATTCTGGGGGAGTTCTCTCAACACACCCCCCCCCTCTTTCAAAACTTAGCTCAAACTGGAAGAGATGGGAAAGTTATCTAAGGATAGGAACCTTTAGGTGTCACTGAGCTACTGGCTCAAAAGCCATAATTATTTCCTCATCCTTACTTTCTGTGCTTTCTTAACTTATTTAACATACAGTTCTTACCAATCATGGTCTTCTAGTTCACAATAAGTGAAAAGTTGCAAATTAGAAGGCGTGTGTATGGAGGGAGGGGGGGGTGATATTAGAAAGAGCTACATTAGCAGCAGAGGAAGTGACAGACTGACTTAAAGCAGAAGGAGGGGATCAGAAATATAAAAAGCAGACAGCATTGTACTTCCACACAGTGTAATCAGGGATGTTCCCTGCGAATGCCTTCGCCTGCAGGGTATGGTTTAATGCGCTGGGCATAATCTGCTGAGCAACCCAGGGAGGTGTGGGCTACATTTTAGGGAAGGTTTCCATTAGAAATACTCAAAGCATCAGCGCTTTAAAGAGTCTGCTGTGGTTATCTTGAAATCTGATTTATATGGGGCACTGATGACCGTACTGATGTGAGTTACCTGAGATTTCGCAGCCCAAAGTGGCAGATTTTGCTCTTGGCTTTTTTCTTTCTCTGAATTTTTGGTGCAGGGAAGGTGGGAGGAAGGCTGGGGTGGGAGGGTTGTGCTTAATGTGGAGCACAAAAGAGCTAGTTAATGGGAGCAGTTCTTGTTCACTGAGTCCCAAATCTTTATTCTCTCCATCTGTTATAGATGAACAAGGCATAAATTGTACCCTCAGTTACTCAATGACTTTGGGAACCAAGAGAATATTCAACTTGGCTTTTACAGTAATTATAATAGCTCTTTCTGAATTAATTTCAGAACTTCAAGTGTAAAAGCTGTTTTATCATCTACCCTGAAATTTATGGAGGAAATACCAAGTTACCAAATCCATATTTGGTGCCCACTGTGCCTTTGCAAGATTTGCTGGAGATGATGGATGACTTGATATTGTGGCGAATATAACAAAGGTAATAAGGAGAAAAGTGTGAAATGTAGGTGAAATTCTTAGTTTTAAGGAAATTTATTTTTATTCTAACAAATCAAGCCTGAAAGAAAAACTGCCATGATTCTCATGCGCAGAAACTTAAATAATGATTTTATTAAAAGAAGTAAAGTCTCTTCCATACTAACTCACTGAGCTATGCACAGGGCAAAGCACTAAATTATTTGCTAAAGAAGTCAGTAAATCATACTCTGCTCCATTGGGGGACATTTCCCTTTATTGACTCCCCCATCCATTTACCTGTGAAATTGGGGGGCTGGGCAACACTGAGGAGTTAAAACAAATCCAGAAATTGTGCTGTTGATTTTCTATGTTAGGAGGCCCTTTCTTTTTCCATTTTAATGCTTGATCTAGACATTTCCATAATTTTAGATATTTGCAGTTAAATTACTCCACAAACTACTTAAGACAGGTCCACAGACCCTTAGGGAGCAAAAGCATCTGGTTTTCTATGCTCACATTTAAAAAAAATTATGTGTGTGGAAGAGTGTCTTTGCTTTCCCCCCTAGATCCATCTGGTATGCAGATTAGGTTATTTGCAGACCTAAGTATCTCCATGTTTGGATTTTTTACCTCAATGCCAAAAAAGGATCCATATATAAAGATTGATCTTGCTTTGAGTACAGAACATGCCTTGCCACTCACCTTAACTGTTTCTCTTGATTGATAGACCTTGAGAATATATGAGGGACTGCACAGAGAAATGGAGGTGGCTTCTGGTTTTAATTGACCAGATTTCCCTCATTTATTATACAGATATTTTCTCTTTAAGACTAAGATATTCAGCCACAATCCTGTGTTCAAAGAGAAGACTTTTTTCCAGCATCCACCCCCCCCCCCAATTCCTGCTTTCTCAGTTAAAAAAGACTGTTATTCCATGGCAACCTATCTTATTTCAGCTCTGTTGGGAGTTCAGTGAGAGGTATGCTACAGAAATCAGCATTAGATATGCCATACCTCCCAGAAGAAATCTCCTATCAGATATGATAAAAGGCATTCATTTCATGGAATGAAAACCCTGAGCTGCTAAATTGCTTTAGTCTTAGTAAACATATATCTGAAGTCAATTCCGTTAGAATTATT
Source organism: Uropsilus gracilis (assembly GCA_004024945.1). Taxonomy (NCBI): domain Eukaryota; kingdom Metazoa; phylum Chordata; class Mammalia; order Eulipotyphla; family Talpidae; genus Uropsilus; species Uropsilus gracilis. Next base: position 505 of record PVHY01002287.1, on the reverse strand, counting down.
TTCTAATAATCTCAATCTGCACACACATTCTTTCCTAGAGCTAGATGACAGTGCTTCATATTGCAGTCATCTGACTCGAATAAATGTGCTGGATTAGTGAGGCAGAGCAGAGCCAATCACCCGAACCAAAGTCAGCCCAATGGCAGTGGGGGTGGTGCAGATGGAGGAAGAAAGGCAGAAGCTTTTCATAAAGAAAGAAAATGGGAGTATAACTGAGAAATCTCATCAGTGCTTATGCTGTCTAGAGGGGAAGCTTATGCAGAGAGAATGCAATTGAATAAGGCATCAAATAAAATGCTCGGATGTGGGGATTAGAAGACAAGGAGTTCAGCAAAGAACAGGTCTTTGGGAAGTTTCACTTCTTGGACTTCAATATTACATTCACTATGCCTCAGTGGACAATATGGGAGATTTATTTATTTTTTCTTTTTTTTATTTTTTTATAATCAAATAGTTTATATATATATACATTTCATATCTTTGTAATACCGGGATTCACCCCCCC